>JAAAKG020137846.1:0-35332 GCA_010014905.2 Druon quercuslanigerum
AATTCATTGTTTCCTCACAGTGTGGTGCAGAAAAGGAATTTACAATTTACAGTAACTGTTAATTTTGTCCACTGCACAATAATATATTATATGAACAAATAAAATAAAAAAATTGGCCATTTTATAGCTCTGTGAATTTTAATCGTAGGAAAAAATATGAGAAGAAACTCACTCTGAGCAGTAATAATTGCATCTGCACTCGTAGAACCGAAGTAACTCTATAATTAGTCAACTCAATTATTATAAAAAAAATTTATACAAAAATTTCTACTAATCTTTTCTTCTTATAGAAAACCTGACCTTTTTACGCTGGTTGCCAAGATTTACCTTTTTTATAAGCATTTTAACCAATAAATTCTAAAAAATGAGGTTTTTTTCGTAGCTAAATTAATTTTTCTTATCAACAGTGATTTACAACTATCTTCATAGGAATTTAAATACTTTGATCCATATTAAACATAAACAATATAAATTGTCAATAACAATTTACCGAATAAAAGTCCAAACCGACAGTTTCATTGTACAAAAAAATATTTTTCTCTCCAATTACTGTTAAAATTACATTTCTCGCGTTGATTAATTAACGGACATGATTTAAAAATAATTTATGTGATTTGTATATACAGTATTTAAAACAAAAACTGAGATTTATTATTTTTACATAGAAATAGTAATTTCTTGTTACGAGACTGGCCTACAATTCTCTAGCACTGCAGCTAATTAATAAATAAATAATAGTCAGTAAACAACCATTTTTATTAATTTTTTTTTAATTTATAATTTTGAAGATGATCAAACTTTTTAAATTTTGTTTTTTTCGAAAAATTTTAGAACTATTCTAAAATATATATAATATCTAATAAAAATGTTGATTCTAATTTCTTAATTTATGAGAAAGTAAGGCTTTTCTATTTTTGAACCTTTTGTAAATGTTGAAAAACATATCAGATTTTTTAATTTTGGTCGAATTTAAAAATGCCATTAAAATTATTCACAAGTGTTTTTTCATCTGCCGGAATTATTGATTAAAATTTCGAACATTTTTTCAAAATATAAAATTTTGCGAAGGGGAAATATCGGCTTCAATACGAAAAGCTCAATTTAATATGAGTCTAATGTTGAACAATTAATTTTTTAAGTTTCTCCAATTAAGATACTTTTTTATCGGCTGAAAAATGTTTTGAATGCAAGTAAAATGTTTGGGCAAAAAATTGGAATTTGTATTTTTCAATGAATAATAAACGAGAAATAATAAACTTAATAAAATAAAAATTGTGGACACTTTAATATTTCGGGGGTTTGATTGATTGGTATTCCTAAAAATTACAATTTGTTATGCTTTTATTAGTACAGAGCTTCAAAACTGTTAAAAAACGAAATTTATATCATGAGTCACTTTTTCATATCTATCTTTTCGATCTCGGAATGACTTCTATTTGCTTTTAGATTCCAAATCTAATTTTAGTGACTACTTCTTTTGTGTGTACAGTATAATTTCGTTGTTTGCAAGTTATTTATAAGTACTTTAGACTTTACATCCTTAATTACTTCAGTTTCAAGAGCTTAGTACTGAATTCCCGTAAGTGTGAAAGTCTAAAAATAGACATGATTCGGTTTTAATAGCTTTCATTTTGAAAATGAACAACTTTGAATTTTTCTGACTGAAGCTGATTCTATCATTATTTTCAATGGTTTTGATTCGAAATTATTAAAATAAAAAAATAAATCTTTTTAAAAATTAAAAAAAAATTATATCGTTTCCAATTTTCAGTTATATTTATTTTTTAGCTGTAATATTGATAATAGAATATGCCTAATTGGCAGAAAATATCGGTTTTAAGCAGGTATAATAAAGGACACCATATTGAGATAAATTGACGTTAAATCAATTTTTTACGCTATTATAGAGAACGCTATTAAAATTCTATTTGGTATATAATACCTCGAAAAACATCAACATAATTATTATTACTGGTCAACAACCTCACATATTTACCGTAGCCAAACGTAAAGTCAAGAATCAATGTAATGATGCAATATTAGCCTTCAAGATACCAGTGCAGATCGTAAACCACATTCTCCAAAGTTGTTTCTGAACGCGACAAGTTCGTTATTACTTGCTAACTCGAGAAATATTTCGAATCCTATCTAGAAGACTGAGTTATAGTTGATGATGTAATACTCCAGAGGAAAGTTCTCGAGAAAGTTCTCTATTATACGCAGCAGCAAAATGGAAATTATTTTAACAAACGACAAATAAAAATTATTTAGATAGAATCTTTTTAGAGGCCTAATATTAATATTAAACTCTGTTTCAATAACTCTGTTTCAAATTTAAAATAAAAATTATTGGTTTATCCCTCTCACCAATCTTAGTTCATTTAAACAGCTATAAAAGAATTAGAATTATAATGTCAAAAACAGGAATACCTTATTTTTTATTACATAATGATAACGTGTAATTACTTAAGAATAATTTCAAAGCTTAAAATTTGAAGGCTAGCTCATACAATTTTTAATTTCCGTTTGCTATCTCTTTGAAGGTACATTGCATAAATGAAATCAAATTAATTGAAAATTAATTTTTCGTTGCCAGAACCGTCATGTTAAGTGGAATATTTTATTTAAATCTTCTTTGAGCTAGCAATTTGATATTTAAATTTATTTAAAATAATATCTAATGTCAGTAGAATAGACATGAATGATTAAGTATTCATAATTTTTTTATTTTAAAGCTACATTTCGTTAGCTGCCTCAACTTTCCGATGAAAGAAGAAAATGACGTTGCTCTTTAACACTTTAAAACTTTATAAATTCGCCTAATATTGTAGTTATTTTAATACTTTCAATGCCATTAATTATTTTCTTGATTCATTTAATAAGAAATGCGGGATAATCAGGGAAATATAAAAAGCAGGAAATTATATGTTTATGTAAACTTTGCCCAATGTGTAGTTTTATTTTGTTACATAATGTAGTTGTTAACCGCTGGTAACTTTTTGATACATTGGGGTTTTTTGTCTTATCGTAATTAATTAATTCCCTTCTAGAAAGTGTATTAATTCACCCATGGAACTTTGAATTTAGGAGTTCACGCTTAGCCCATTTGATGAATAAATCTGTCCATTAAATCTGGTATCTACATTTCTCTCTGATAGACATCCTTATTAATCATAATCCCATTCGACATTAAGAATTTATATTCATAAGTACATTAGCCTAATAAACTTGATTGGTAACAAAGTTAAGTATTAAAATCAGATTAGAGAAAAGCAGCACGAGGTGGATACCAGTACGAACTGAATAATGAAAATAAGTGCTTGGGTTTTAAAGTAAAAGTTCAGTGGCATTTTTTTATAAATAGCAATATTTTAAACTATATTTACACTTAACCTTTTTAGCAGTAACTTGCGATTTTTGATATGCACAGTAACTCCCAGATATATTATTTATCTGAAGTTGGATAAAAACACCGCAAACATTTAGAAACTGAAATTACCCGACAACGAATAATTGTTATCCGTCTCGTGATAAAAATTATCTGCCGTCGGATAATTGTAGTTTTCGATTGTTTTGAGCGTTTTGATCCAATTTTAGATGAGTAAAATCTCCGGGATCTACTGTGAGAGTATCATCTTATACTTTTACATCTTTTACTCTTGGCTTCAAAATAATAAAATCTCCTCATTTTCATGAAAATATATATTTCACGTTTTTATGAAAAGTTATATTCGGTACGAGATGAATAAATTCTTTTCTTGTTAGGCTTGGTAATCAAAGTGATTTTTCTACTTTTAGATTGCGAGCCTAAACAGGTTTTAAATAAATAAACGTGTTTATTCCCATTCTCAATACAACCAAATAAAATTACTCGCAGTTTTCTTGAAGTTAAGAATAATTTTAATAAAATATTAAAACAATTTTTAATAATTCTTTAGGAATATATTCGAAATGTCCTCCAAAAACTGATCTGGAAGGCATAAAATGTGAATATTAACTTCGTTCTAGAAGAGTACCATCTGAATAAAATTGCAATGTGTTACAAAGTATACATTTTAGGGTAAAATACTAAGATCAAAAACTTCTTGATAATTTATCAATATCTTTTATGTACCACATAGTGGTTTCCCATATTTAATTATTTAAATATTTATATGATAATTACTTAATTTGATGACTTTTGAGAACATTAAAGTGGATGGTTTCGAATCCTTTGAAAATTTTAGTCGCTAATCCAAAAGTGAAATATCATTCTGTGTAGGCCAAACCTATTCAGCATTCTTTCTAAAAACAAAAAACAAAAAATAAAATAAAAATGTCACTTTCATAACTAATTCTATTCACGTTCTGCTAAAATCACATATACTAACGTAATTTTAAGCGTAGATCGAGAATATCATCCTGAAAATATTCGCCAATGACATTTTCAAATTCAATTCGAAAAACTAGTCATCTGATTGCAAAAAATAGCAATTATTGGTCATTTTTTACCTAAAAAAGGAAGGGTTTGACCGAAAAATATTATATTTATATTTGTATTGTAAATTCCCAAGTAAACAACTGTTTAGTATTGAAATTACTTAACAATTGTTCAAATTTATTGAGATCATTTCTGTATGTACCGAAATTTCAGTATGAATAGCCGGACTTTTTCGGTACGAAAGTCAGATCCTTTGAGAAATGCTTTTTGTGCGGAAATTTGAGAACAAATAGCCGGACTTTTTCAGTACACATTAACATGGACATTGTTTTTAAATTAATTGACAACTATGAACATGAATCATTAATAAAATCATTCATTGTTGGCTGTTTTTCCCCTGTAATAAATTTCTTATTCTATTCAAAGGTCTTCTTATGTAGGTCTGATTTTCAAACACAACCGAATGTTTTACAAAAAATTATACTTTTTTGGTTCACTCTGAATAAAATTCCAATAATATTATTGACAAAATCAATAAGAATAATGATGATTTTATCAATACCTGTATACGTATAGAAAAGTGTCTTATATCTTTTCAGACTGTTTACTTTATAATAGCAATAGCAATTTTTCATTCCATTTAGTACGTCACATCCATTTATATGTCATAATATTACACAATTGCTCTGAAAATTGAGTGATAAAAATATTAAATGTTTTTTATTGAAAATTATGCAATTTTAACTAGTTGCGGCTTCAATTGCTTTAAAAAAGAATACAAAATATTCATTAATTCTTTAATTTTGAACGATTTAAATTGAAATAGTTTAATTTTAAGCTTCCAAATTTAAAGTTAGAAATTTTATGATTTTTATGTATTAAAATAGTTATATAGATGAAATTTATTATGATTAAAATCGAAAAGAAACCAATTAGCTACGTTCCTATAAGTTGCAAATATTTTTTCACAATATTAAAAGCGTAAACTATTAAATTATTTATTTAAAACTACTTTAAAATATCATAAAATTTGAATTTTTTAAACATTCGTATGATTCTCTATCAACAATTAAAAATACTGTAAAATACTCTGCAAAGAAATTAGTCAATTATAAATTATATAAAATTTTAAGTTGTCTGCGACTTTTGAAAGTAAATTATTTTTTATATAGAATAAAAGTTTGAATAGTTGCAATTTGTTCATAGAATACTCCCTAATATAAGGAAACGAAAAGATAAATGATAAATCCACATGGCCTGAATACAATTTCATGAAACCACATCGGTATCATAGGGCAAGCCGAAGCTTGCAATCTATAGAGAGGTAAGGGATGCTAAACAGGTTGATCTGGGTAGTTGGGATGCCAATGGTCAAGCAATAGGGTGAATAACTTCCACCTCCATTATGTTCATATGACTGCAGATAACTGCTGAATACGAATTTTCGATCTGAGAAAAACGTACCTTCACCTATTACATAAATGGGAATCTTACATTTATTCTAATTTATATTTGACTTTATACGAGAATAAATTAAATACTTAGTAATTTTAATACAATACTGTTAGTAAATCTACGAGAGCGAAGCATGCATTCACGCCTTGGGCTTTTATTTCCTAACATTAAAAGTATTAAATTTTTTTAAATTTATTAATAAAAAACATTTTTAATACTAGGTTTTAAAGATTTTTAAAGCAATAATTAATAATTTTGAACTGAAACCTTTTGAAATTTCAAACAAATGTGTTGAACGATTTTAAATTCAAAACGTTCCAATGCCAACTTTTTTTAGATTAGGTCAAATTTTGAAAAAAGGACAATATTTCGAATGTAGTAAATAGGAATTCTACTTTTGTTATTTATAGGTTTTGAAAATTGAAAGTTTTATTTTGAATTTAAGAGTCATGGAACTAAATTATTTCATGTTCAAATGTCGAAAATAGAACAATTTTTAAAAAATTTCAAAATTGACAATTTTGATATTTTCAAATACGAAATTTGAAAGTGGATCATTTAAAATTCTGACGAATTGAAATTATATTACTTCTAATTAAGAGTCTTAAAAATTGAATACTTCTGAATTTTTAATCGTTATTGTATTAAAAATAATAATTAAGAATTAAAATGGATAAAAGAAATTTTTTTTATAATTAAAAAACAAATTCATCGTCATTTTCACTTTTCAAAATATAAAAATGTTCCATAATAAATCTTAAAAATTGCATAATTCAGAAAAAAGTTTTTAAAAAAAGTAACTTTAAATGGAAATCAATTAAAAACAAAATCAATTTACTCTAAAACATTGAAGCTTAAATAATCCGAACCTTATTCAAAAATTGAAAAAAGTTAGTCGCAAAAACTGTGATATCAAAACTTTTTTCATAGTCAAACTCTTTATAATATATACAATGTATAATTATATTTACAAAAATTTAAGGATTTCAATTGTAATTGTAAAATTTAAGCTTATAAATGGGAAAATTAAAAATTCAGTGCTCAGCAGGAAAATTCATGACTTTAAAATGGATTCCATTCACTATTAAAGAAACTATTCAATTACTAATTTGCTTTTGAAGCAAAAAAAAACTTTAGTTAACAGGCCTTAAAAATTAAGCTGTTTTAAATTATTGATTTCAAGTCTATACCTTTAAATTCAAATTATTGAAAATTCAAAGATTATAAGTATAAGCCGTCGCAGACACGCTTGTCTAGTCAGCTGCGGCGTGCAAGGAATGTGGCCTGGCGTGTGCACGCTGCCATCACAAACGTCGCCACGCAAAATCTGTTCTCACATCCGGACCTCCGCATTACATGTTTCAAATCAAAAATAACTGTCATTTATACCGTTTCAGTTTACAGAATTTCAATTATTTTGAACCTCCAAAGCTTAATAATTTTAAAAACTTCAAAAATTATATGTTTTTTAATTGGCAAATTTTGAAATTAAGGAATTGTAAGTCGTTAAAAAGAGTTAATTTTCAAATTGCGCATTACGATTTTAACAATTCAAAGTGCAAAATTGAGAACTATAAAATCAAGTATGACACAAAACAAACAAATTCATGTTGCTTAAAGTGGGAAGACGATTAGATAAGATTTCGAGCTGACATACTAATAAACTGTCACATTGTAACGCCTGAAAAAATTGCTAGATCAAAAACACGGAAAAAGCAAGCAGAACAAAGGAGATTCAATGTGCACAGAAATAATGAAAGAATAGTAGATTATTATATATAATTCTAAAATAAATATTATAAATGGAGTAATATATTTATTTAAATAAAACAGTATTGAATATCTCAATATGAGTGTTGGAGAGAAATAAGCGTAAGCTCCCTAATAAATTCCAACGACCTGCATCGCTATCAATTCTCCAAGTATAAGTACACAGACTCCCTCTTTATACAATCTCTTCTCAGTAGAATTTGTTAATTTAAATTCAAGAAAGGTAAATGGATGCAACCCTGCAATGTTCATGAGAAAATCTTCAGCGACTTAACATAATCAATAAGGTTGTTTGGTCAAGTTTTCCTGAAGATACTGTTTACCGAGATGTTACTTGAAAACTGATGCAGGACCGCTACAGATGAATGCTGAAAATACATTTTAATTCTCATAATGGAGAAAGAAATTCATTTTATGAAAATAAGATCCGCTTCTTTTTTCACGTTTAAATAAGAACTGACATTTTCCGCAAAGAATACAGATTTTCGACAATGTATGAGCTTTTTGCGCTAACTAGCAATATCGACACGCTTGGGAATTAGAACTGGTGGGACAGCTGCTACTAAAGTATGCATGAGCAGAGACTGTTTTGTATCGGTACATAGACAGAGCTGGCACATTGCACGTAAATTGTTTTTTCATTGTTTCATTTCAATAGTTTGCCATTTATTTTCCGCATGAAAAAATTTCTTCAATATAAATTATACAAACGGTATCAACCGCAGCGTTTGTTTTAAACAATGGTTCAGAACATGTTAATTTTTTATGAAATTATATTACATTGTTATTTTCTTAGATAATGGAAGAATAATGAGGATCTACTTTTTAAATTCATTTTTAAGCAAACTAAAAGTTTCCTCTTAAGTTACATTATTATTTCGCGAGAAGCAGTCTATCCTGCTGTTTGGAGATAGAGCACGTTAAGCTCTCAAGTTAAGACCCATCCTGACTTCTGCAATTTTGTTTGTTCAAATACTTTAATATAATGGGAACTCTCCATAATTCATTGTTGCTTACTTTTCGAAGCAATTGAAGACAATTGAATGTAATTTAATTACGAGTAGTTTAGTTTCAAAAAGTTTGACCCTAGAATTAATACTAAAATTTAATTAAAATCAATTCCGCAAATCTAGTCTACTATATCTCCTTTATTAATGTCTCCTTCTCTCTGTGACAGTTCCATCCACTTCTGAACAACTTTTTCTTTTTTACCCTAAACTTTCCTATAACAAGTCAATCCTTTCCTATTCCATTAAACTCTTTTTGATCCAATAATAAGTTTCTATAATTCTATCATTGTAGAAAGACAGAGGAGGCAGATAAAGGCAAAGCTTGCAATAATTAATATATTGAAACATTAGAAGCTTTAAATATTACGAAATTCCAAAAAATAGAAAGCTATAATAGCAGACATCATCTCTGTATTTAGCAATCATGTAGTTATTCCGCTCTCATGGAATTGCTTTATAACTGATTTTAAAAATTATTTATATTATTCTATAGGTTAAAAATATAAATTTCGAAAAGTGTAATGCACAGTTAAAAAAATAATTCATTTCAAGTCATTTAGTTTCACGATTCTAATGAAGAAATTCTTTAATTTTAGTTAACGTTTGGAAGTGCTTCACTTTTAAAACTTTAAGTTTGCATTAGTTAATTTTTTAAGTATTTAATTATAAATAATTATTAATTTCCCATCATTCTTAGACTAATTAAACCTTTAAAGGTGACAATATTTTAAATTCTTTAATTCCGACCTGTGAAAACGAGAGTCAATTTATCCATTTTAAATGCGCAATTCGAAAATAGTTCAATTTTCAAGCCTTTGCAACTAAAGATTAAAAATTTTTAATTCTCAAATATTTGTGTTCAATTGTATAGTTTGTTTTGTTGGTGATGCTGATCATATTAAACTAATATCAAATTTACAGTTGTAGATGTGTTTTTTGTATTATTAATTTTTTACAGAAATTAAATGTTAACTTTATTATTTATTCAGGTTACCAATTATAAATTTTACTATATGAAAACAAGAATTCGTTAGGTTTTTTTGGGGACAATATCGTCTTGAAGGATGTATGACTTTTGTTATCAATTGAAAAAACGTTGTATTTAAATATTAAGAATTAAAAACCTTTAAATCTTGGAAATAGTATGAAAATTCCAATAAAATCCCTTGAAAACCCCGGTAATTCCATGATATATGATGTTTACTTATATCCTGTAAGATTTATTGAAATAACTTGAAAGCTTTCAAAAGCTCTTAAAATCAAAGAAGTCTTCGGAAAACTTATAAAATTGGTTAAAATCCTCTCAGTTTATTTCAAATAATTAAATTTATTTTAAATCCCTTGAAATGTTTTAAATCTTTTGAAAATTTCTTGAAATTCTTCTAAATCCTTTCAAATATTTCGCAATTTAAGTCCCTTTTTTATGGCCGCATGTATATCTAATGAAACCCATTAAGAATAATTTGAATTCCTTTCAAATCTTTTGAACTATTTTATATAAAATCTATTTATATAAAATAATATAAAATCTTTTATAAAATCTTTTGATACGTTCCTCTTTGGAACGAAAGAGAGGAAGTACCTAAGGACTGGTTGAGGAGTGATCGGATGGATTAACAAACAGGTTAAATGATGAATAATATGCTTCTTTTATTGTGTTCCTCATACTAACTTTTCTTCACAATATATTTTTTAGGAAACTGTCAACTCCTGTTGACAATCAGGGGTACGTTCATGTGTAAGACTGCTGCTTTGAACTGTCAGTCTTCTATTGGAGTTAAGCATCAAAGACTGTCAACTCCTGTCAATAGTTGTTGATAAAAACGATCGCCAGCTCCTGCCAAATAGCCGGTGACGGGCGTCCCTGGCATCTGCGCCACCGTTTCCTCTTCCTAAAGCTCAGCCCCATAAAACAATGTCAGGGACTGTTTGTTCAAACGACCCAGTTGTAATATTCGGGAAGTGTACTGAACCTTTCTTTTCGTTACAATCAATAGTTCCCTAGGCACTGTTTGTTGGAGCGGCCCAGATAGAGCCTTTGATTATAACGAATGAAGAGAGACAGATTGAGATTATGTCATAAACTCGAAGAATTCTTTCGAATGAATTTTGTTATTAAAAGAAAAAATCTTTGTATATTTTGAAGCAGGGTTCAATTTGAGGAAAATGAAATAAAGCAAAACCTTTCAATTGCGCCGATTTTTGGACTGACAGTGGGTGGGAAAAAACCCATTAGAGCCCGCCTAGGATGTTAGCAGTCAAGGACGTGTAAAGCGTTTCCGGTGGATAATTTGCGTAAAGTTTTCGTAAGAAATATTTTGAAAATCATTTTTCTAATATGGAGATAAGGGTGAACTAAATATTTAACGAAAATGAGGATTAAACCTAATTCCTACTTGTTAAATAAATGTTTTACCTGTTTATGTACTTTGAAAGTTTGCGGGCCGCTGAGCATCTCGTACGAAAGGAGATTTCTCTTGAATAATCGATTCAGATACTCTGTCGCTCGCTTGACTAAACAAAACACAGACGACAGTATACGAAAACACATGACTTCTTGAACATGATTCAATTCTTCAATAAATGATTGTTAAAGATTAAAAATTTCAAGTGTGGAAGCCGAAGCACGCACTTCTGTGTAATCGTGCATGCGACGCAGTTTCTTTGTAGAATAGTAGAGCCTATTGGCAGGAACCAACGACAGCGCCACTATTTCATAAAAGAAATGGAATTTCAAATAAATATTAACAAGAAATCGTATAGTAATTAATTAATTTTAAACTGTAGTTTAATTTAGATTTAAGCTTTGATTAAACTGAATTGATATATACTGCTACTTTTCGTGAACATAGTTCCAATAACTTCGCGATATATATTTGCATTTTAGATGGCGCGGTTGTCAATCACAAACTTATTTCATCAAGGCACGAAATAATCTGATCAGTCCCATCGGCTTTAGCAGGCACTGGAGCCCCACTGTTGCTCGGTTTGAGTTCTTGTTCTGATTCGCATGTGTCTCTCACTTCAAGTGCTTTATATCTTCTAATATGATCATTTGTTTGGCCACACCTGAGTAACCACCGCACACACCCTGAACACCTTTTACTCTCATCCGCAGCGTGACGCCAATTCTCGCAAGAGTTATAGAAGGGAGGGCTATTGCAGAGTTTCACTGTAATTATAAAAAACTGGTTACATTCTATGAACTTATTTCTCTAGCCTGATAGGTTAAAAAGATTAAGAAGGAATGTACTTGGAGCTCTCACGAATAACTAGGAAGGCGAGGGTTATAATAGTTACAAAAAAAGATTGCACGCGGGCGGGCGTGGTGGCACCAATCGCGCACACCCTCGATTAATGGTCTTCCCGAAGAATGATCTAAATGGAAGAAGTTGTTTTGCGTTACCCGTGTTGACATTGTTACACAAACTCAGAGAGGTTTGACATGATTGGAAGTTAATGCGACGTTTATGTATGTTGGACAAAAGAGCCGCATTCCGGGAAAACCAAAAAATGTAAAAAATTATTTTATCAAAGAAATGTAAAGAAGTAGAGTGGATACTCGGGTACGGTGGTCCAAGAAAAAGATTGCTCGAGACTTATTTTATAAGGAAGTCTTTTGGTATCGCGTGTTTATGAGGAGGATCAAAGTTATATTTCCATAGAGAGCACTATATTGAAATAGAATGAGATTGTACTATAATACGGTGTCAACGGTAATCCTATGATAACCACGACATAACTTGATAAGTAGCCTATTGAAACTGAATATTAAAGCAATTTAATTAACAATATATAGAATTAAATTAAGTCACATAATTTATCAAATATGAATGATAAAATTTAAATAGCTAGTTCTTCATATATATAAATCCTGCACGACCATGATTGGTTTGTCGGCCCTGTTGCGCAGGGCGCGCGACCCAATCAGAATATTGCTCGTTCGTGACTGATACGCCGTACCTGTTGCACAGGGCGCTTTTCTATCGTAATATTTCAGGTTTATAATTTTTAATTTCAGATTTTTAAATAAATCTAAAAGCTTAAAAAAGTCCATGTAAATTACGAAAACCAAACCTGCTTTAATTAAATTCAATGCAAGGAAATTATCAAATATTAAAAACTATACATTCTGGAAAAGCAAGGCTCGTCGAAGTTCGAGGTGAAAGTTGGCAACTTACATTTGCAAAACTTATACTTGCGAGAATCACAAGCAATAGTTCCTAAAAATCAGAATTCTCAGCTCTGCTTTTTTATACATTGAAGACGTATATCGGTTTCAAAATTCCTTAAAACATTAGAAAGCTTTCACAATTCCTTAACATGTTCTAAATCCTTGGAAATTCTGTGAATTCTCTTAAAATCTGTTCAAATAATTTTATATTTCTGGAAATCTATCAATTGACAAAAATGGCTTTTAGGGCAGAACTGCGAGACTTTTGTCTGTTGGTGATTCTCAGTCCACTTTTGAATTCTAATTTTTAGAAATAAATAATTATATGTCCATTTTTTTCACTTAAAGATATCTTAACCAAAAAATTCAGCATTTAGAAAAAAACCCTAAGTGCCGAAATATTCTGGAAAAATTGTTTGATAAATTAATAAATTAGACACTATTTTCTATAAATTTGAAATCTTGTAGTTAAGTATTTAATAATTCAGTTAAGAAAAATTTCAGGTACGAAGATTCAATTTTTTAATTTTTATCTATCTTATCGTATGAAATTTAACTTAAGATTACACAATTGCCTGTTTCAAATAGATTATAATAATGATACCGACTGCAGTACCTGTTGATTTCTGCCTACTTGAAAAACTTTTCCGTGGCAATTTCTGTTATTACTAAGCTCTAAAAATGGAAAAATTGTAAAATAAAACAAAAATTGTCATTAAAAAAAGTGAGCAAATATAAAACGTGTCAATCCCAGAGAGGAAATGTTTATTGTCACAATGGTGGATTCTATAGATTGAGTTGAAGAATTGCTGTTAGCGTTAAGGAGTGGCGTCGGTCTCTCAGGCCATCTGGGAAAATTTATCTCGAGTAAGAAGACGAGGAAACTTTACTCGATGCCAACTTTCCGTCTTGTGCGAAAAGAGCAAGGACCGATGGGACATGAGAAACTTTGAAATTCGCGGAGACTTTTAGTCAAGATTCATCTTTAAAAAAAATATTTAGTGGTTTACTTAATTACAATTCAGCCTCGCTTAAATGCTTCAAAGTATTTTTATTTAGCTATAACTCATGGTGTCTGAAAAACTAAATAAAAAAAATTGGACGTTAAACATTATCCAGTGTATACTCCTGGGCACAAGAAAATAACATAAAACTTTTCTGCTTTTTACGCTGCCTTAGAATTTTTGATTATCTTATCTCTCTAATATTTTTAATTGAGGTGTTAAAGCTAATTTAGTTGCGATTAGATGGGTAAATTTTGACCCCAAACACCAGTAATTAATTTTTCTGATGCATTAACAAATTAGTTTAATTTTGAACCAAGTAGTTGTATTTTCAACGAAAAAAGGCAAATTCTCAACAAAAAATGTGAAATTTTATATTTCAACCCAGGAAAGAATTTTATTTATTTCAAATACTGAAAAAATTTTAAGTAAATTTGGCAATCCACCCTTTATTGATTTCGGAATGCAGACTTTTTAATTTGTTCTGCAGAAAGTGCGTCGGATTACGCAACATCTTAGGCCCTGGAGAAATAATAAAGTCTTGGGTTTGGGAACAGAATACTTATTGTTATTAAGAAACTTTATTTTCTAAAACTAATCGTAGTTTACGGTATCTTACACGAAGGAATGGGCAGGAAAAGGTAAAAATTTGAGAAAAATGCCCCTTGGATTTTGTAGATGACCCCTTTTTCGTTCATGCATTCATTACTAATTCTTGAATTTATGTTATTTACATTTAATAATAATACTAATATTACTAGGTACTACTAATATTATACTACGCTAATATTGCAAGTAAAACTGTTACAGTTATTGATAAAGTAACATCATTTTTTCACATTTAATGTACTATAATAAACACTGAATTCCGATCACAAACAGCTGTTTCGAAAAATTGTGTTTACAATAAAATTTGTTTGACTTTTTTTTTTAGTGATCCGCAAACTTATAAATATTTAGCGTACGTAATGGTTCAGCCCCCCCCCCCCCCCACGTAAGACAGCATAGAAGAACTGTTGACTCCTCCGCACCAATAACACTTTACGTAATTTATGCATGCCCATAGGAACGTAGAATACAGATTTTTGGATTAAAGATTCAACATATTGAACAAACTCTCATCTAATCCTCGTCACTGAACGTGCAACCTCAAATTTCGGGCTTTCCGAGAGTGTTGAAACCTCTTTCCCTAACAAGGCGTTAACCTTTAATGTACGAGTCGTGTTCGAACCAAAACCAGTTTAGGATAGTTTACGAAACGTAGGAAACTTCACTGTTGCACATAGAGGTGTCTATACTGCGGTATAACGTTCTAGTAGGTATCTGAAACCTCAGATCCACTCTCGTCCTACAACAATGATGTTACGAAGGTAATTGGATTTTGTAGCCATTTGGGTCCAGTGGAACGACCGAATTCGATAAACTTTTTTTAACCACATGTACGAATTTTGGCACTTCAATATTCTGAAATACTTCAAAAGTTACTCAGAGAATTTAAATCACTTCATTCATCACATTTTAATCTACTATCTAAATTTGGATCAGCGAGAAATGGTTAATTGAATCAAGTCGTAAACATTTTCACTGATTCACAATGCAATACCATTGATTTAAAAATTTATAAATGGGAGACTGATAAAATGCAGTAAGGATGTTTACTGAAAATCAGTGCAGTCTCTCTGGTTTTAATTCAGCGAGTATGCCTGCAACAATTTAAGTTTAAGGATTTAGAGATTTTGTCTTACGCTTGGGATTCGATCCCTGTGCCAGTACTACATGAAATTTTTCAATGTACTTCGACTGGGGCTTTGGTGGTTCGGGGCCTCCTCATACTGCCATTCACTGTGCAGTTGGGGCACGCCTGGCACCTGATGGGTATTTTTTCAAAACTTTGGAAACATTGGAATGCACGCAGATCTAAACTCGGTGAACGTGCCCAGATTCGGTGTACTAACTTGAGAATAAACATGCAAGTGGCCAGGGATTTCGCTTGGGATGCACCACCCAAATTACAAACAAATAATATTGTTACAAAATTGTTATGCTTCATAGTATCTTTTATTCAGAATAATAGTAAGAAAAAGCAAGGTCCATATTTTTGATAGTGGATAAAGAATGGATAACTTGAATGATTGTAAAAGGCGAAAGCATGCCGGATTAAATGAGCCCATTCTCAAATCTGTGCGATTAAATTGAACGAAATGTGACGTTTATTTAACATTTGCAAAGGCTCGATACATGAAAACACGATTTTCTTGAAAAACTGAAAGGAAACTCTAATGCCGGAGTCCTTGTTCCACGCCACATATATTATTTTCATTTTTGTTCCGAAACACAAATTTCCAACGAAGTCAAATCATTTTTGTTTCAAATAACCGACTTCTGGTGAAATTATTAAAATAACCTAAATTGTTCCAAAATTGTAAATCATCTTTTAAATTTATATATATATATATATATATGTATATAAATTTCCGGCAAAAAGCCTCAGTATAACCTAAAACTGTTAAAAGCTTTCTTATGTTCTTTAAAATCCAAAGATTTTTTTATTAAAAGTACTGATTTTCCGTTCAAAAACACAAAAAAAAAAAAAATATTGTGAATTTACTGACATTTTACAATAAAAACACCAAGTTGTGATGGAGAAATATATGATGCTTTGTGACTAAAAATACCGATTTTTGGCGTAAAAGACCAATATAACCTAAAATTGTTAAAAAGTTCTGCATATTTTTTTAAACAAGCTTCTGCTGTTAACAATTCCTAATTCCTACTAAAAATACTAACGAAATCCATTATTGTTAAAACATTATAAAACTTTTTTAACTGTACTGATTTTTCTTTGAAAATACCAATTTTCGATGTAATATGCCAACTTGATCTAAGCTTGTAAACAAATTGTGAATATTCTTTTAAATATAATGACTTTTAAATGAAAATTTCAATTATCATCGTGAAAAAAGTAGCGCAAACCAAAATTTTTATATTTGCTAATTTTATTATTTTTAACAAAAGTCTTGTTCGAAGTATAATGATTTTTGTTTTAAAATACCAATTACTTTTATTGTAAAATTCGAGGAATTCCAAAAAACGTGCTTTATTGAAAAATGTTCAATCTTAGAAATCTGACAAAGTAATGAAAACTTTTTTCCATGGGTAAGTTGCCTTGCAATTTTGCTCGGATGCAAAGAGTTGAGTCTGAGTAAGGTAGGATTTATTAATCTATTAAAAACAAGCACCTGATTATAGTAAATTTTCCATAAAACTTTTTTCTTCGCCGAGCACATGCTCAGCAGTAAACTTCCATCTCAAGTGCTTGTGTACTCATTTACTCTCAACCTTGAGGCAAAAGAAAACGGAAACAATGTTATTAACGGATAAACTTAAAGTTACTTACACCTACATATAGCGCACAATTCGTAAGTTTTAATTTCTCCTATACCTAATATATCACTGTCTCATCGGCGCTTTCCCTTTAACGATTATTAACGACTGAAGCGACTATGGTCTTTGATCATTTTTTACCTTCAACTAATATTTCTTCCAGAAAAAAACCTTTTTCCAAAACGATACTCCTTTTGCTTTGAAGAAATCTTTTTATATTCTTGAGAGATTTTTTTTACAGTTTGGAAATATATTTAATGCAAGTGTCCCAGTAATCGTGTCACTTGGTTATAAATGGAATTTATTGTTAAACAATATTTTACAAATTATATTTAAAGATAACGCTCATTTATTCTTATTATTTTATAGTTTTGAATAAAATTTAAATTAATTCGAATTACATAAAAATCAAGACAAATGATATCACGACTATTAGAACGTTTATTTTAATTCCAATATCTACGCGTCCGCATGAAAAGAGCCCTTATGGCCATTTTTAGATTAGGAGATATTCGCATTTTTGAGAGTTAAGATCAAAATTAATATTTTTGTTATAAATGAGGGGAGATACTAGGACATATACTGAATTAATTATAACTACGTTATATCCAAAGAGTAACCGTAAGTAGGAAATTTTCATGTTCAAAGAAAAAATATAACATGTATGCTTATGGCCCTTACCAAGTTTAGATGTGTTTTTCTCATAAAAATATTTTTCGAAGTTCCACTTTAAAAAGATTCCCTTGAGGACCCTTTTCATGCATCTGTAAAAAATCAATTTTAGACTCCACACCTTCATATTTTCAACGCTTTTTCAACACCAAACATATTTTAAGTAGACAATTCGTTTTTAGTCAGACAATATCGTATTTCGTGAGAATTGATATATTTAGTAATAAATGGCCACTCTCAGATTATATTTTTTCATAAAGTGCCTATTTAAAATCAATAAAGTATTCTTCCAATATGCAGAATTTAGTAACAGTAATTATACCTATAATATATGGAGAACTTCATCAATTGTAACGAAATTCATTATGCAAATGGGATTTGCATCTAATCACGTCTGATGGTGCACACAGCTGCAACATCTGCCAAGCTGTTTTAAGAAGGGCACATAATTATCCTATTTCACAGAAGAGAATCTATAACTGAATTAAATTCTTATTTTGTATTGAGGTCTTTCACCTCGTCTTGATTGAGTTTCTGATCAAGTTTTTAATAAGCATTTAAATTAAATATCAATATCAATTTAGTTCCAGTGAAATCAACACAATTTTAAGTTAACTTCCTTTATTTCGGTCGCTGAGGAATAATATAATTAAAAACTATATTTTCTGAGTATTGAAATGTACAGTAGTTTATAGGTTCGAGAGCTTTTATACATGTATGGAGATCGACCCGTTATATTCAACAGAGTGTTAAATTCTTCAGCGCCCCTATAATAGCGTCGTTTGCTCGGACAATATTAACCGATTAGAAAACGTTATTTGTATATAAATTGCTAAGCGTAAACAAATCCATTAATTGAGCAATATAGAATGTATTTCGTTTGAGATTATTTCTAAAGAAATAGTTCGTCTTACGAAAACAATCTTTCAAAACAAATTTTTCTCGAACAAAAGAGCATAAAAGCTTGTGTCATAGGTTTCGTGAAGTATGAACAGTCGTTGGTGCTTATATCATTTTACGAAACCTCGGAATAATAATAATAATTAGGTCCAATATTTATTTGAACACAGTGAAGAAAAGAGAACTGCAATTGGCCGACGTTGGATAATAGTAAGTTCAATTCAG
Source organism: Druon quercuslanigerum (assembly GCA_010014905.2). Taxonomy (NCBI): domain Eukaryota; kingdom Metazoa; phylum Arthropoda; class Insecta; order Hymenoptera; family Cynipidae; genus Druon; species Druon quercuslanigerum. Next base: position 19,015 of record JAAAKG020137846.1, read on the forward strand.
TATACGTAAATTAAGAATTGTAACAACTAAATAAAATATAAGAGAAACGACCTTTTCTGCAGTTTTAAAATAATTTTAAACGAACTTTTCTTTACATTTTCAAATAATTTTTTACACGATTACGTATATCAAGAGTTCAGAGTAAAGATAGTGTAAATCTGCATATGCATTGATTTATAGAGGAGAAAATAAATTTCAAATTGAGCCATCATCAAACGGACCAGAGTAAATAGTTTATGAAATGAGATTTTTTTATAATTAAGGATGCTGTATTGAAAATTTTAAATTAGCAAGGTGAGGGATAGTTGGACTTTTTCTGTTAAAACAATAATATTTTTTAACGTTATACTTTTTGTGAGTTCTAATTTGGTGAGTCTAATAAGGGATAAAGCTTCTTTAGGAAAAATTGTTTTACGGATTACAGTTTTTTTTATTTTTAGCAACAAATTGTCATAAAGAATTTTTTTCATACATGTACTTGACCAAAAAACCGAAAAAATTGGAATAATGGAGGACAAAGAAGTATCTCGATGTTTTTTACTAATTTTCTATCTGCAATAGTTTTTTTTGTTAAAAAACTATTCTAACAATGTTCCCAAACATTTTTTAATAAGAGTGCTGAAAAGCGATAGAAATATTCTAGAAAAATATGTACATTATGTTTTGCTCACGGGAAAATATTGATCGTAAAATTTGGCATTATAATATTTGTTTTTGCAAGAGTTCGATGGCAATCTATGACATAGCCGAGAAAATAGTATCATTAACACAGCCTTATGAAGAAATACTTTTCCGATATTAATTATAAAAATACTGCAAACTTAATATTTGTCATTTGGATTTAAAAAGATTATTATTTTCGATAGCAGATTGAAATTACAAAAAAGTGTAAAATTCTCAAATTATATAATAAAACCGTAGTTGCAATAACTAAGAATTTAAATAAGATACGTTGCACAACAGGTAAGAAAAATGATTATTTTTAATGGGAAGACGCAATGAGAGAAAAAACATTTAAATGAATTGCTTTGCGAAAATTTCAATTTAAAAGAGAAAATTAATCATTTGTTTCAAGGAAACTATCTCCGTTTTGCTGTCACGGACACCCTCGTGTTCAATTCCTGCCAGCGCTGATATCTTGTAACACGAGTTTCTCTCTTTCAGCTTATTGTAAAATATTAATATCTAATGCTGAATTTTACCTGTTTTTTGTTGTTGTTTGTATTTAGATTAGTGTACTCATCTGAATACGAATTTTTTTTTATTTTGCTATTTCGCTCATGGCAGTTTTTCCTATTTTATACGAGAAAACTCAGAAATACATAGAATGAAAATAGGAGAAATTTCCCTACTATTGTGTTTTGTAATCTTTACAGTTTTTCATATGGATTATAGAAACTATTTTCTCGTAAAAGTATTATTTTAATTCATTTATTATTACGCTCTAATAAACTTAATTACTTAACGGTTTAACATTCACAACAGTAATTCTTGGAATAGTGACGCTATACCATGACCTGTCATTGTCTCATTGTAAAAATAAATATTATAATATCAAATTTTACAACCAAAACTTTCTCTGTGAGAATGATAGAAGTTCTGTTTGTTTTTCAGCTACTAATTGTTTAAAATACAATTTAAACGTTTATATCCATATCGTTCATCTGTAAAAAATCAATTTTAGACTCCACACCTTCATATTTTCAATGCTTTTTCAACCCCAAACATTTTTTTAGCAGACAATTCGTTTTTAGTCAGACAATATCGCATTTTGTAAGAATTGATATATTTAATAATAAATGCCCAATCTCCGATTATATTTTTTCATAAACATTTTTCATATATTTTTTAGTCATCGAATAAATTAGAAAATATACTTTTGTATATTTCTTATGAAATATTCTTTTCTTGAGTTACTTTCTGGGTCATAACATGATGCATAATATGTATAATAACATGATGTATTTATTGTAACATTTTTTAAGTTTCTAATTTGACGAAAGTAAAGCCTAATATATCAGCAGCCAAATGAGAACAAGAAAAATAAAGTGTTATCTCTCAGGCAGCTACTCGCTGCGAAAATCTTTCCGTAAAAAATTAGGCTAACTCGTAAATCAATCCAAGATTTTTTGTTGTATTTGATCCCGTTTTTTAAAACTAATATTGCAGTCTTTAATTTCGCATATGGTGAATAGTGTATTTTTAATTTCAATTTTTCATGTTGCTTAATAGTATTATTGAAACAATAAATTTTCACAGCGAAACTATTGCAGATTTAAAATTGGTAGAACTTTTATCCTTATACTTGTCAGCTCTCAGTTATTCTCTATTTATTTAGATTTTTTGATATGTTAATGTTTGGAAAAAATAGATTTTAACCAATTGATGCTAATAATTTTTTTTAAATTTCAATTTGACAATCAGTTTTTCTTGAAGAAGCACTACCCCTCAGTAGATTCACGAAATAAGAAATCACTAAAACTGTAACTTTCAAGAATAATATTGTTTAAAACAAGAAAATTCACTCACCACACCACCCTGCGAATTTTAGATTTTATTTTATAAGAAAATGCCTTCAAACTCAGCAGACCTTGCACTTTATACAGCTATAAAGAGAAAGTGGATATATAATTTTTTATTAGAAGGGCACCTTTAATTAAAAAATTAATATTTCATAAGCTGTAGGTTGTACAAAGTTCAATAAGGGCTTGCTTAAAAGGTAATTTTATCGTCTGAAAGTCACATTTTATACATGATTATTTTATCTCTAGCCAAAAACGAACAAGCCACGCTAATATGTAAAAAATTATCTGCGATTTTCAGTTATTTGTAAATAACAAGAGTGGCTCTACTTTAATTTGCTGGAAGATTTCAGAACTTAATTAGTAGGTGTACCTGAAAGTTTTAAGCAAATATAAATAGCTGCTATCTTCAAGTTCTAGCACCATCACATTTTCCATCTAAAGTAAAAGTACTTATTTTAAATACCTGTAGCCATTCATGGCATACATAGGAGAAGTACGAATAGAGGGTAAGTGCTTTTTCTAAACAATTTCAGCTTTCCTCACGTTTGAGTAAAGAGGAGAGGTGAGATCTCGCGCGCGCGAGGATCGCAAGAGTAGTTGAGTTATGGAAGAAAGCAGGTGAAAGGGGAATAGGTGTCAGTGCAAAACGCCACACAAAAAGACCATAAGTGCCCTTGCGAAAACTGCCTGGACTGTAGCGTTTTAGCGACGTGTTTGGTTGAGCGTGTGTGTGTGTGTGTGTGTTCGCAAAATATACACATTTTTTTACTTTTCGATAAATTGAAAAGTCTTTTTCTCTATTTTACCTTCTTAGTAAACGCATAAAAGACACGAAAGACGAAATCTTTGACAAATTCAAAATACAGTACAAAATTCTTAAAATAATTTTCACCCACAAGACTTTTTGTATTATATTTCGAAAAATGTGTCTATTTTTAAGAAAAAATAATCTGAAACGACCATATTGTCTTCATTTTATAATTAAGTTTTAAATTCAGTCGAATTTCATCTAAAATCACGTGAATCTCAATCAAATCAAAAAAAATATTATTAAGTTAAATTTCTATCTTTTTAGAGTGTAACAGTTTCAAGTATATGTTTAATGCGAATATTAGTCACAAAGTTCTTCGATTTGGTTACAACCTAACTTTTTGGTTGAAAATTTATATTTTCGGGTTGAATTCAATTTCATTTTTAAAAAATGTTATCTTTCTTTTATTCAATGTGCAGCCGCTTGTTAGAATGTATTTTAGTTTAGAATTCACCTACTTTGTTAGAAACTTTTTTGTTTGATTGAAATATGAACTATTCTTTTTTTCGTTCAGAGTTAATCTTTTTTATGGTTGAAGTTCAATCTTGTTGGTTTAAGAATTCGACCATTTACATGAAAATTTATCTTTTTAGCTTAAATATGTAACTATTTGGTTTAAAATTCAATCATTTTGTTGAAAATTCTTTTCTTTTGCTTGAAAGTTGAAACATTATATAGTCAATACAACTGTTTGGTTTATAATTTTTTTTCTTGAAATTAATCTTCGTAGGTTGAAAATTCAACGATGTGGTTAAAAATTAAAAATTGTGCTGTTAACTTAATTATTTTGCTGAAATTTCAACTATTTGATTGTTAAATGTAACTGTTTATTCTAAAATTAATTTCTCTGTCTGTTAAAAAGTGAACCATTTAGTTGAAAAATCATCTTTCTAGATTGAAAATTTCTCTTTTCAGAAACAAATTCATCTCGATTGGTAAAAAAATTATCGTTTTTTTGTTTGAAACTTCAACTGTTTTCATAATAATAAATTATGTTTTAAATTGAAATCTGAAATATCCCATATATTCAATATGGTATCTATAAATCCAATTGACTTAAAACAATTTATTTCCCTATTTTCGTGAAGAATTATCCTATTTTCCATGTTTCGAGGGCATTTTGAGATGTGAAGTCTTTAAAATTTATATATATATATATATATATATATATATAATGTTTTGCATTTCATTTTAGACGTTTTTCAAGTTAAATCGAATAAAAAGTTTGCCTTGAAAGGGGAAGGGGTGTTTGTATTCGGGACGTCACCCTAGGGATGCAAGCTTCGTGTGATAATCTGTGACGGAGACTGAAGGGTTGGGTGTGAAAACTTTACAACATAGCGGTACGTATATTTTAAACGGACACATGATTACGCATAATAGGCATAATTAGGCATAACTCATAATAATTATTAGACACAAAAATTTGTAAATAATGCAAAAATTAATATCTTACTCTTTTTTTTAAGGTCAACACTCTTTCAACTAGAATTATGTTTGGCGAAGTTTCTTGACTCCTATCGTAGATCCTAGCTTTACTATCAATAACTACCTTGTAATCGAAAACCAATAGTGCCAATTCTTAGAAGCTTTCGCTAGCAAGCGATCAATATTTCAATTTGCTCGCTTATTCCACTAGATACCTGTTTGTACCTAGTTCGTGAAAGGGCAGCATAGGAGAAAACCTGAGCTCTCTACAGTCCGTTCTCTAATTTAAAAGATCAAATTAGAGCGATGCGCTTCGTTCTTTCTGCAAAGAACGTGCAGCCTTTCAAGAAGAACGGAAGATGAAGAGGAGGAATAAAAAGAAAGCAAACGCGAAGGATAGCCAAAATAAGACATAATAAGAGCTAGTCTATTTTTTTAGTCATCAACTGAATTAGAAAATATATTTTTGTATATTTCTTATGAAATATTTTTTATTGAGTTACTTTCTGGGTCATTATAAAAAAACAACATTAAGTCCCTTTTCTCTTGAAATAGATCCACGGTCCTTGCTCAAAATTGTGTTGGATAGAGGCCCTGCATAAATTACGTATGAATTCTTTTTGGTGGAAGATGGGTAGATTAACGATGTTCCTAGGCTGTCTTAAATAAAAATGCTCTCAAGTTAGCTAATCACTAAAAAACAAAAGCTAAACCAATTTAATTGCGAATAGCAGTTTGCCAGCGCAATCTATAGTGCTTAGAGTAGCGCCTAATATAATGTACGTAAGATACCGGGAGATATTCGCTAAACCCCCTCCCTCCAAATCTTAATAAGATTTTAGAAACTTAGAGAACGAACACACAATTAAAAATATGCTCTGTTAATTAAATATACGTGAAACCTTAATTAAATTATTTTCAGGAAAAACAATGCAACAATGATAATTAGTATTTCGTTTCACCAAAAAGTGTGCAAAGAAAATTAACATTATTTTCAAACCAAAATTTCGGGTTTTCTAACCAATTATTTCAAATAAATTAAGAATAAATTTTAATGTATATTTAAGCTTTTATTCTCTAATCTATAAATTATCAAACTTTCTATTTATTTATAAACATTTAAGACATTTAAATTATATTAAAATCTGAATCAAAAAACCTATTTAACGTTCAATTATCAAATTGATGAAAACACCTGTAAAAAACAAAAATCCAACAACCATTTTTGGGCCACACCGAACAATCAAACAAATAAAATGTTCCAATTGCAATATGAAAAAAATCCCTGTTAAAAACAAAACTTTCATACAAAAATAAAAAAGAGAAAAGAAAAATGAGAAGGCAATTAACCACATCCTCCTTCTCTTTTTCTTTCTTTCGTCCTTTTCATCATCAATATCATAAAATCACAAAAAAAGAACATTAAAGATATAAAAGAAAATTACATTACCAACGTTTCGGCACTCACACAGCACCCCCATCAAAACAAGAAAATTTTCTATATAAAAAGTGAAAAATAGAGACAAAGAATTTTTAATTTATCCAAAAGTAAAAAATGTGTGTATTTTGAGAACACACGCACACACGCGCTTAACCAAATACTTCACTAAAAACGCTACAGTTCTAAATAAAAGATAAATTTTCCTTGCCTTGATGGGGGTGCTGTGTGAGTGCCGAAGCGTTGGTAATGCCATTTTATTTTTTATTTTTTATTTTCAATCTTCTTTTTTTGTGATTTGATGATATTGATGATGAAACGGAGGAAAGAAACAAAAAGAGAAGGAAGGGGATGTGATTGGTTGCCTTCTTATTTATTTTCTTCTTTTTTATTTTTGTTTGAAATTTTTTTTTAACAGGGATTTTTTCAGATAGCAATTGGAACATTTTTTTTGTTTGATTGTTCGGTGTGGTTCAAATTTGGTCGTTGCATTCTTGTTTGTTACAGGAGTTTTCATCTATTCATTTATCGCAGGCTTCACAGTCTTTCCTCTTTTTCTCATTTAACTACTCAAATGCAAACTGTATTAATAAACAAAATAACAAAATCCGACCATTTTGAAATAAGCGTTAATTTTTTCCGTTGAAAAGTCTACCATTAAATTTTTTTTATTCGTTTATGTTTTTCGGTTCAAAATTTTTCATACTTGGTACAAGCTTTAATTATATTTTTTTAAATTCATCAACTTTTAAAAAAATCATACATTTTGGTTAAAAATTATTTGTTCGAATTCGTCTTTTTTAACAAAAGATTAACCTTTTCTGTTAAAAGCTCATCTTTGCTGATAAAAACTCAATTATTTATTTGAAAATTCAACTTTTGTTGAAAGTTCGTCCTTTCGATTTTTTAAACTGCACCTGTTTTAATAGAAATATAATTCAACTTATTGTTTAAATAAAATTATTTTAAGGATAATTAATATTTTGGTTAGGGATTTAATTCTCTAATTAAAAATGCATGTTCGTTGGTTTCGTTAAAACGTTTTTTATTCCAAATGAAAATTTTTTTCTGATGAAAATATTACCTGATATATTTTTTGTTGAGAATATGTACATATTTTGGTTCCAAGTTAAACTAGTTTAATAATTCATAGGAAACATAAAGATTTGACCAATCCCTTTCCCCCAAATCGCATTACGTTTTTATTGGATGACTTGGATGACACCTAAGTAAATTCACGAAAAATAAGTAGGCGGAAATAATTTACGTAAGGTAGAAGTGGTTCAATGGCATAAATACTTACGGATAAAATTGAATAAAATCAAAAATAGGTATATAAAAAATTACTTATGTACGACCTAAGTCAATAAAGTATTTTAATTATTTACTGCTTTATTTTACAAGCTGTGAGAATTTCTATTTTGGCATATGAATCGGGAAACTTATCGCACGCATCATGATTGCTAGGTTCTTTAAAAGCTCTGAAGGGAAGTGACGAACTGCGATGGTATCTTGTTTGTGGACAAGCTTTTTTCTGACAGTAGTTACCAGGGAAGCTCAAACCCATTTTTTATAAGTTCGCACCCTCACTAACACTTACGTTACTTAGCGAAAATGGTATTATTTTATATTTTTACGATTTTAGTTAATATATTTTCTGTCAATTTTCCATGTTTAAGCATCTTCATAAAAAATTAGCATTTCTACGCAAAACAACGATAATTACCATTTTTGTTCCTTTGGGGTGACCTGATGAGCATATTATTATTTTTTAATCCGAAAAAAATTGAGAATTTATTTTCAATAAAGAAAGCCTTAAAAATTAGTAATTTCTAAAATAATCAGCTCCATTTTCTTATCCTAAAGTGACAAAAAATATGTTTTTATTTTTATTAATTGAATATTTATAGTCGCATCAACTGCTAGGGTCCTATACTATACGGCTAATTATAAATTGTAGATTATCTCTGGGGTATTATACCAAGGGATAGAAGGAAATCTTTATAAAAAACACATCCAGCCAAGCTTTCTGGTTTAGGAAGCGAGCCAGCGCTAGCGTGGCTGCGCTCAATGTTGGAACATCAGAGAATCACGATACCGTTTGAGCCACGATGAATTCCTTAAAAAAATATTGTTTTCACTCACCCTCTATTTTTTCCATACAATGTACAAATTTAATGTAAAAATGATAAATGCATTTCGATACAAATGAAATAAATTTCATTACGATGTGTGTTTTCTGTTACCGAGCTTCCAATCTGTGAATTTTAAATTAGTTCAAAGACCAACATTAGAATTGACGCTATTTTGAAAAATCTGAAAAAAAGGAATTAAAAAAATCTTGCAGAATTATTTGAAATAATGAAGTTTCTACTAAATGAGAATTTTGGTAGAATAACTTGAAATGAATAAAAACTAAAAAATATAACACTATACAACTTTTTATAATCGTACAGTAGTTCAAAGGCCTAATTCTTTTTAGCATTTAACAAAATTGTTTTTAACTACCAAAATTTCAAGTTAATGGGTTAAAGCCTTTTGGAAAATCTTCTTTCTAGTCCAAAAGTATAATACATTTATGGGGAGGGGGCGGGGGCTCATGAACTGTCACACTTCCTCTGCAAAAAAAAACCAAAAAATCACAAAATAACGTATACTAACGTATTATGAGATGCTTATTACGAATGTGACCTCGAATATACTCGCAAACGACATTGTTTGAGTCAATTCGAAAGAATTGTTAACAATTTGTCGAAAATAACAATTATTAGAAATTTTTTAGGATGGAAAAGGGATATAACGTAACAGAAATGCCCCTACCCCTTTAAACATCGAAAAGTTAGCATTTTATGTAACGAAAAATTTTATAAACATTTAAAATTGTAATATTATGGATATTTTTAATTTTATATTAATTTCATATTTCAAATTAATTGACTGCTAAGTATTAAAAGGGTCAAAAATGAGTGAAATTCATTTAAATAATTCAAATCTATTAATATGTATCCGTAATCACTAGGCCCCTGTCGATAGTAGGTATTTTTAATAACTTCAAAAATCAGTAGCCCCATTTATATTCAACTTTGGGGATGATTAAAATATATGCGAACACACTGCAACACAAAGTTTGAGCCGTTTAAATTAATTAGGAAATGCGAAAAATGAAAAAACATGTTTTTAGGAATAGGCTAAATAAATATTGGTACATTATTGACTTTAATGAGTATTTTCATATTAATAGGCCTTCTTAAAAATATTTATTATTATGATTAATATTTCTTTTGATCTTAACTAGAACATCTTATGACAACGAATTAGACCGCGGATTATTTTCTAACTTTTGAAACACTTGAAAGGCGAAGTGTCATCACATTATTGTTTTTCATCGCTTAGGAAATGTGAGCAGATTTTATAACATTTTTGTACAGGTACTATTCTAAACACCTTTGAGTGTAATTCTATGAAAAACAAATCTTTCATGATGTAAAAATAAAATAAGATTATCGACCCACGCTTACCAGACAACTTCAGAAATAAGAGCAGTTTATTTTTTCACGAAAAAGTTAAATTTGTATAATAAACATTCAAAATTCTTTGTATTACATTTGTATTATGTATATTAAGGTGGAAAACAATGAGATCGACGTTGTTTAACGTCATAAATTAATAATATTTAGGCATAATTACGACATTTAAATTTACCCGACCCAGTGATAGCCACTCTCCCCTAAACAATTACCGAAGCAAGTGCTTTAATGATATTTATTTCCAATAAATTTACTGAATCATTCTTTCATCGACTTTACTTGAAGATAGTTCGTACACAGTGAACTAGAAGCGATCGTTTCGAGCGTGCCTGGACACAATTGAACTTCACTACTTGGCTTCGTCCACAGAGAGGGTTTTAAGTAAATTGAATGCTGCACATAGACGATGGTTACCCATCTACATTCTACAATCTACATGCGAACCAACTAGATCCTATGCACTTCGTCGCGCCTAGAGATCCAGAGCAAGTCTATTCCACGCACAAGTGGAAAATTTTATATTTATATTTGCCTGTGGATCCTGGTGGAACACTTAAATTTGCATTGTTAAACTTACCTGGTACTCCCAGTTTACAAACGCAGCTCGTTGTTTCCTTTTTGACTCCTGCTTCCTCTCTAACCTTTTTATTTCTTCTCATAAAGTTTTACATTTTTCCCATTATTCTCAAAATCAATTGTCTACTATGTCTAAGGCAAAGACAATTAGTGTTATTGCTACTATTTATTTGTTTTAACGAAAGTTTATTCCATAATTTAACTTTTTGACAAGGTTGCATGACCTTTAAAATTTGTCGTAACATTAACGATTAGTCGCGGTTGCTGGTCGTTGTACACGATAAGCTTCTCAACCACTCTCTGACAGCTCGCAAAGTAAACGGGTTTTGCACATGCGAGCTTCAATTTCATTCTACAAAATTATTCCTTACCAGAAATGGATCCGTGCTCAATTCTATAAGATTAAAATTTTCACACCCTCTTTTGACTGATTAATTTGTTTACCTACTCACTATGAAATATTTTTCATTTCTTTGGAAAATTCAAAATATTTTTGTAAATATATTGTAATCCTCTAAAATCTTATTGAAAATTCTAATCTAAGTTCAATTATTTTCAAGACTTCAGTTATCGCCAACTGCCAGATTGTTGGGATGAAAATAAGGAATCAAGCCTAATAAATGTATCAAAATAGAAACATTAAATAAGCTTCTGTAATAATGAACTTAGTAACGTATATTTTAGACTTTTAGTATTATGTATGTCAGAAAAAATACTATACACCAAGATGTTTACTGCACTATAATTTAATCTTTATACATGAGTGATCACCAACGAGATTAACCAATCGAAAACTTGTATTAATTATGACTAGGAAAACGGGATTTTTGACAACAGTTTTTTACAGCACAACATAGGTTAAATAAGCAGTTTATCACATATGTAACAAAGTTTAAAAACACTTTTGGCAAAAATATTTCTCAATAATAACATACAATGTGCATATTGTTTCTATTGAAAAATAAAATTCTCTAAGGTAGCAGTAAAACATCAATATTGAAATGTGAGCGTTTCTAAAAATAATCATTGCTTTTCACCAAAATGATTTCTTCCGTTTTTTTTTAGATTTCTAAAGGTTGACAAATCGCTTAAGTGTTTTCGATTAACCTAGTTGCCCTTTTCCAGCTCCTATGGGCTTAACAACAATATTGGTTCTATGCTTACCGAATTTCGGTGAACCCAGAGACTATCTTTTTGAACATTTCTGATTTTGCTTGAAATTGGTTCTTGAAAGTATTAAAATTTATCTTAAAGAAAATAAAAAAGGAATTTTTCGATGGGAGGAACAAAAATTCTATACAACCGAAGTCAGTATTAAAAGATGAAGCAAAAGTCCATTTCTGAGATGAACTGTTGCCGAATTAAGGCCAAGATAGTTTGAGTAAATAAAGTTATCCAGGTTCGAAAAAATGTATGTGCAAGTTTACAATCTCAAAATGACGTTTACCTAACATTGCAAAAGTTTCGTATGCTCAATGCAGACAAAATTCAATTTTGATTAAAATTCTTCTTTCCAGTCCCGAAATATTCTTATTCTGAATGCAGCTAAAAAATTAATTGCAAAAAATTAGCCAATTAAAAAAAAAGATCCAGAACTTTGAGACAAAAGATTCAACGGTTTTAAAAATTAGCTTTCTAAATTTTAAACTAAAAAGAAATCAAAGCCGAGAAATATAAATATGAAATGTTTAATACAAGAGAATTATTCTGTTTCAAGAGAATCAAAAATTGAGAATGGCGATATCACAGTTTTACAGATACCTATTTTGTGAGGGATCTCGTAAATTAAGGGAAAAGGGAGGATGTGAAGAGTCCAGAACTGGATAAAGTCAATAATTGGAAACAATGAAAATGTAAAAGGGTTTATTAAACCAAACTTACAGCGTTTGACTGAAGAGTCGTAAATGTCTCTAAAGCCCGAACCTGGCGGCGAAACCGAGAGCGGGCAAGCGATGGTGAATGGATTTGGAGACGATGCTGTTTGGCGACGGGGCTGATAGCCGTAAATTTGTCATTGCGGATGGCGTAGCATCGTTGTAGTTACCAAGGTGTAGGGATGCCGTTCCCCACTCTTTCTTCCAGACCCACAAGTCCGTCACTAGGTGGGGCATTTATAACTCTGCTATACCCCCCCCCCCCCCCCCTCCCGGCCCGCGTTTTTTTGTTTCTTTTTTTCCCCGCCCCTTCTTTTTTTGACCTTGACGCCAGGAAGGATTCATTCTATGTCAGATCCAACTGAACATACGAGACATCTTCCGCATCGTTCCTTTTGGCTTCTGGAACTTGTGTTGTTTCTCTTCCTTCTAACTTTGTAAATTTTTTCTTCTTAAATGCCATTTTAATAATTTCTTTATATTTTTGCTTAATTTCAATCTAACCTCCTTTTATGTATCTAGTCTTTGTTGAATCTGGAACCGTATAATGGTTTTTTGTCATGTTCGACTTTTCTTCGCAGTACGTATCATGAAAGATATAAAGCTCTACCGAAACCATTCTCTCGCAATGACGACACTGCCACATCCTTAAGTCTTCCATCTTCTTCTTTTTTCCTGAAACAGAATTTAACCAATCCTACTTTTCGAACAAAAACAAAAACAAAATTTTATTTTTTTAATAATTATGTTATTTCTTATTTTATTTGAAAAATATATAAAATCTAGAGTCTTTATTTCAAATATATTTTTTTAAATTTCTTAACTAAATTTATTTTCCAATTTTTGTTATTATCCATTTAGTTAAGTATCCACCTGATGTTACGCTTTTTATGATTCTTCTTTTTTGCTACAAATAAATTTATGTCTAAACTCTACTTTTATTTTTAATTTAAAATCAATTTTGGCCTCTTATAGCCATATTTATTTTTATTGGAGAAACTATTGTGATTCTTTATAAAAGTTATTTCTTGAAGTTCACTAATATTTATATAATTTTCCATAATATTTCAAAAAATATATATATATGACTGTGGTGTATGCAAATAGTAAAACGTTGCTTTTTTCTGTGGTATTTCTGTAGTGTATGTGGAAAAGTATATAAACTATTTTATTTTTTTTTAATGATCTTTTTCTGTCTATAATTAATTATTCTTCGTTTTCCTTTGTTCTTATTCCTGCTTCTTCATTTTCTCCTCAAATACCTTAATTTTTTAGCCAGTCTTCCGGTGAAACGATTCCCCTTTTGAGTCTCTCTGTGGCAACAATCCTTTCAACACTTTCGTTGTGCTTTTTCTGCTCCACTCTTGCTCTTGCGTTTGCTATTTAGCGTCCTTCTTCTCTGTCACTTCTCGTTATTTTTCTTAACTCTACTTCCCTAAAAAATACTTCCTCTACTTCCTCTGTTCCAATAAGGGAAGGCTGACCTAGCTCCCACCAAGGTTTACAACTGTGGGTAAGAAGTGCTTCCTTGCCGATCAACTTTGCACGGCAGTCCTTACACTTGAGTGTAAGTCGTTGGTCCTTTTTCTGGAAATAAATATTTGTTCTGTTTTTTCTGTCTTTATTTTATGTGTATGTGTTGCTGTCTTTTTGTGTCATTGTCAGTGGTGTAAAAATTACATTATTCACATGTATGCCATTTCATAGAAAAGTACAAGAATTTCTATATTTTTTACTATTGAATCTCCTAAATCGTGGGTGAAATTTTATCTTTTATGAAAAATGAGCCTTTGCCATTTTTATTCAATATTTGAGCTACTCCTTTGATTATACGAATGAAACCTTGATTGCGTTTCATTTGCGGTATCTAAATTTTTAAGTACCTCTTCTCTAATTATTTTTAATGTTCGCATTCTATCTGCCCATTTTGCTGATTTTTTAATTTTAACATTCAATTCAATTGCAACCTTTGCATAGTTTGGACCTTTCTACGAAAATTTAAAAAAGCTGATGTAAAATCTGTAGAAGAATGTGTACTTGTATTTAAATCGAATTTTAAGTCATCTAAATTTTCATGCCATGATTTATGATCTTTCTCTAAATACGCTTTTATTGCCGTTTTAGTTGACCTTTTACGTCTTTCAGTTTGATTTGCTTGTGCATGATAGTCAGGGATTTTTGAATGTCTTATACCACATGTTTTTCTTAAATTAATTATTGATTTATTTACTTACTCTTTTCCGTTATCTTTAAAAAAAATTCTAGTTATTCCCAATTTAGAAATTGTACGCTTGTGAAATTCTTTTTTAATCGTTGAGGCTAATTCTGATGAAAATATCTGATCTATAAAAACACAACTGGTTATCGCGTATTCTCCAATTTTGATTTTCTTCTGGCTTATTTTTAACATGTATCATTTTAGTTTTGTACCAATTATCCTTGATTTATTTAAAATCTTTTTCTTTATTTTCTACTACGCTCGATAAAATAGTAGAAACTTTTATTTTAGTTTCATTTGACCTTGATAGCGCATATTCGACATCATTTAAGCATCCATTTCTGTACATAATTTCATAATCGTACTTTAATAATTCTAAAGCCCATCGTTCTAGTCTTCCTGTTCGTTTTTTTCGGTTTTGGAGCCATTTCAAGGCAATATGATCTGTTATAACATTAAAAGAAGAACCCTCTAAATATGGTCTAAACTTTTAAATCGTCCAGACTACGGGTAAACAGTCTTTTTCTAAAGCAGAATATTTACGTTCTACTGCATTCAAACCTCTACTTGCAAAAGATATTACATAATTTTCGCCGTTTATTGTTTGTGATAAAACAGAAGACTTCCAAAATCAGGACAGGCTACATTTGGTACTGCTGTTAGTAAGTGTTCAATAGTCATAAATGCCTGTTTCTGTTTTGTCAGCCTATTCCCACTTTACTTCCTTTTTTAATAACTTTTGTAATGGTTATATTATTTCAGCAAATTTTCAGATGAATTCCCTATACCAAGAAGCCATTTCTAGCAGTCTTTGAACTTGTTTAATTTTTTTACACCTTGACAAATTTTAAACTGGCTCGATTTTTTTCATCAACTTGTAATCCATTTTCATTTACTTTAAAAACCAAATATTTTATTACTTAACATTCAAATTCGCATTTTTCAAAACCTTTTGTAAAACCCGCGTTTTTAATTTTATGTAAAACTATTTCCAAATATTTTAAATGTTCTTCAGCATTCTTTGAAACTATAATTACGTCATCGAGATGACAAAATACATGTTGTTTTAATTATGGTATTATTATTTTGTCCATAAGGCGCTGGAATGTAGCAGGAGTATTCGCCAAACCAAACGACAACCTTTTAAATTGGTACATTCCTTTGCCCGGAAAAATGAAAGCTGTAATTGGTTTCGATTATTGATCCAGTGGTATCTGATGATACGCTGAACGAAGATCGATTTTAGACATGTACTTTGCTGTTCTTAATGTGGCTAATATTTCAGAAATAATTGAAATTGGATATAAGTCTTTTTTAGTTATTTTAATAACTATCCTAAAATTTAAACAAAATCTATACTTTCCATTAGGTTTCTTTATCATTACTATTAAGTTTGACCAATCGCTAATCGATGTTTCTATTATTTTTTCTTCTGAAAGTCTATCTACTTCTTTATACATAAACTCTCTTATTTTTGGTAATACATATCTTTGCGTATGTATCTTTGCTTAATTGGCTCATCACCCTGTACATCTAGTTTATGACTAGTTAAATGGGTCGCTTTTGATTCTGTTCCCTGATCTATTACATTTCTTTTAATTAAATTTTCTAATTGCACTTGTTGTGCTTCATTTTATTCTACTGTTTCTTTCGAAATTTCTTCAAACAATTATAAGTTTCTCTTCCTTTTTATTTTTACGCGTGTAATATTATTATTTATTACCGGCTTATATCTAAAATTATACGTATTAGTTGTATAAAGGTATATGTATGTAATTTCCTATCTTTATTCTTAGCATGCAAATTCGTTTTTATTTTGTTCCTTTGCTTATTTCTTTTCTTTTATCTCCCCCTCCGCCCCCCCCCCCCCCCCCCCCCACCCCCCCCCCCCCCCCCCCCCCCCCTCTCCCTCCCCCGCGCT
>JAAAKG020137847.1:0-12800 GCA_010014905.2 Druon quercuslanigerum
TGCGAAAGTTGGAGCTACGGTTCTGGTCTCTGAATTTATAAAATATCTTTAAAAAATTAAAAGAAATGTGATCACTTTTTCACATTTTATTTTTATTAAGTGCTTTGTCCCCTGGTTCAATTTAAAGACTGTGATTAGTTTACCTGGATATTTCATAGTTATTATTTTTTTTAATTTACTTTGAAAAACGCTCATGATTTTTTAAATTTTTTTTTTTGTAGTTTATTTTTACATTCTTGTCAAAGATGGTATTAGATTTGTATTATATTTGAACCCCCTTTCCCCAGTTTTTGTCAAATTTCCACGTTTTGAGACCCCCTTGTTTCGAAAAACTGGTTTATATGAATTTGTCTATCTGTATGTATGTATGCATGCCATTTTTTAACAAAATTTAAAAAGCGAGTGCATTTTAAATATTTTCGAGACCACTTTTTTTAACATTTAAAAATTCTTTGTACGGATTTTCATAGTATTCAAAAATTCTAACAATTGATCCTAATAACTTCTTTATAAAATAAAAAATTACCAGAGTTATAGCATTTACATAATTAAAAAAAAAACACGAACACGAACATTATAAGCGAAATAACGCATGATATGAGAAAAATGTTGCATTTTGAATGCCCTATAAAACTATCAAAACAACTTTTTGAATTTTCTTCAAAAATCGAATACTTCAGATTTTGACAGCATAAAAATAATGGAAAATCCAAAAATTCAATTTTTCGGTTAAACGATGCAAAATGCGGAAAAAGATGAGCAGAAAAATATTGTGCATTTGAAAAAGGACTACAATTTTGTTTTTAATCACTTTTTGGTAGGATACGTAGTTTTCGCTTTATTCGTGAAAAAATAATTTCTTAAAAAACATCATTCCAAAAACACACGAAAATGAACATTTTAAGCCAAATAGCGCACGATATTAAAAAAAGTCCAGAAAAGAAAAACGTTGATTTTTGAATAACCTACAAGATTATCATAATAACTTGTTGAGTTTACTTTAAAAATCGAAAATTTAAATATTTACAGCATAAAAAATAATGGAAACCCCAAACATTACATTTTTTCATTCAAAAATTTCACAGTGTTTCAAAGTTTCTCAACTACATAAATGCGATTTCAAAAAAAAAATATACATATATGTTTTTGGTTTCACACCTAAAGGAGTGCCGGGAAGGGAAAAATGAGACCATATAAATTTCTATCAAACAAAACGCTGCTCACGCCCTCCCCTCGCACAATAATCGAAGTTTCCTTTGACTGTTGTAACAAGACTTTTGAACCTAGAAGCTTATAAATTATTGTAAAGAATTTAAATTAAATTAAAATGAAAATTATTTAATTATAACTTAAATAAAAATGCATTGTAAATCATTTAAAGAAGAAGCAATAGAGGACTACAGCTGCGATGTAGAACACGATGCGATTTAAAAATCAATTAAGAAAGTCTGTGTCACTATATTTAGGGATATAATTTAGAAGTTAAAAACAGCAAGGTTGCTGTGCAGACCGTTTGTGAAACATTGAAATCGTTAAATTAAAATTAAAAATAAAAGAATTTAGATTTTGAATAAACGGCACAAGGTGCAATCAAATGTTTAATAAGAAAAGTTTTTAAAAAATAATATGCATCTTTTCAATTTTTTACGTTATTTCTTTACGTTTTGGCACTTAGAGAATCCAAAAGTCATAAAATTTTGTCGGAGTCTCTCTGTCTGTATGTCTGTATGTCTCCAAGTATGTACACCTGTACAATCGAAAAACAGTGAAAAACACCAGTGAACGACAGTTGCTCGACAGTCAACAAATGGCTTGGGAAAATCTCACAACTAAAACACTTAAAAAATTGTTTGATAGGATTCTAAAAATGTGCGTTGAAATCATCAAAGCACGAGGTGGACACATTGATGAAAAAAACCTGATTTGACTGGTCGTAATATTTTCGTATTTTTAAACATTTTTATACTAAATTTGCATATAATGAACATAAATCATAACAAGTTAGTATATATTTCTAGTGTTTATACAAGATTTAATAATCAAATGCTGTTGAACACAATCAAAAACAATCATAAACTCAAAAAATCGATTTTTTCGATTATGTCATTATAGTTTTTCACGGTAGTATATGTAGTCACGCTAACTTTTGAAGGATTTGTTTAATTAGCTCAACCTTTGATGAGCTTCTTAATGTTCCCAAAATAAAGATTAATTTTGTCAAGCAGATATTTTTAAACTAAATAAAAAAATTTAGAGCATTTTGAAAATTAGAAAAAATGTTTTTTTACATTCTAGAAATTTTTGTGAAAGTTTTGTATAGATAGGTAGAATACTTGTAAATCATTTTCATCCAATTTTCAATTTTAATGACAATTAAAAAGGTCATATACTTTTGAAAATTTTCAAAATGTTCAGAAAAAGAGAAAAAAATATTTTTCTGACACATAAGGAAATTTGATTTACAGTCGTCATTTGATTAAATTTTTTTTAGGAGTTTTAGACATTTTTGTAAAATTTTGCAGTACACAGCAGAAAGACTTGAAAATTATCCTAATGACATTTTTGAATTCGTTTTAAATTAAAAAACATATATGCTTTTCTAAATTTGTAAATTTTTGCAAAAAAAAGGAAAAAAAAACCTAATCAATTAAGAAACATCAATCCAAATTTCTACTACATATAAAATATATGTATTTAAAACTATTCTCATCAAATTTTTTAAATATGCAAAAGTTCAAAAAGTTGAATCATTTTCAACAATATATTACTTTTAGTTTTTTATAGATGTGTAAGTTTAAATCGTTGCTTTTAGTAAATTTGAACAAGATTTACAAACTATCTCAATGTAAAAAGTTCAAATCACAGTTTACGATTTAAGTTATAATATTTAGGATATTTTAAAAACTTTAGTTTTTTTGACTTCACTTTGCCCTTCACGCAACTATTTCTTTGTGAAGTATGAATATGCTTTCGACGATTGAGCAGATTCTAATTGACCAAAATTTTTTTTGAACTATTATTGTTCTTAAGAAAGTTTTTCCTAACCCCACCTTAAGAACCTTATAGGTCAAATTAATTTAAAATTACATTTAACAAAACACCCTTTATTATAGATAATATGTAATATAGAAAACAGTACCGCTAATTAACACATTTTTTACTTTTAAACCATTTGTCACAGAAAGTTCAAAGGCCACACATTAAAAATACTATCTTATTCTTTATAAATAAGTTTTCACACACTTTTATATACTTTTCAAAGAAAGCAAAAATTCATATTCACGTCTGGAAAAATGGATCAGTTTTTGGTTTTTCTATCATAACAAAAATATGTTTTAACCAATTTTTATCTGAAGACTTGAAATGTTTTAAACTTGTCTTAAACTTTGAAACTTTAGTATTGAATAATTGAAATTTATGGTTTTAAAAATTCAGGGAAATAGAGGATTTTTAATTTAGAGACCAAACGTTCTTTAAAGAACATTTCGCCTAAACTGCTAATTAAATTTAAATGATTTTCGCAGCCGGGGCATATAATTTATAGAACTTTTTTAGTATAAATAAAAAAAAATTAAAGGGTCTCAAATAAATGTTTGTTTTAATTTTAAGCTCAAATGCGAAATTACTAAAAATCTTCAACCTGCGGATGCTTCATATCGTTTCTTATCTCGATCTTCCTTCAATTACAATTTCAGTAATTCTTAGTTGTTGGTTTATAAAATTAATAAAAGAGTTTAAAATTTTAAATAACGATTACCGAGCTTAAATGATAACAGAATGTAACGATAATTAGGATATAAATGATTTATTTTTGCTTTTTAAAATCCATACTTGGCATTTGTTTATGTAATCTATTTATAAAATACAAAATAATATTGAATAACACACTTCATGGTCGCATGTACATTGTCAATAAAGGCGAGTAATTCTATTGCAAAATATTACTTTATAAAGGCAAAATCGATCAGTTTTACAATTTGATATTGTGATTTGTTTATGACAATGTTCACTATTTGATATTGCGATTTTTGATTAGAGAATAAGATCTATTTATTTTCTAAAATAAATTATAATATCAAATATATTATCGTAGAAGACTAAACAAAAAAGTTTTCTTCACAAAAATAGTGAACATTATCGATTGCTCTTTTAAAAATAAAATTTTTTGCGACATAATTACTTAATTTAGTTCAGTTATGTTTTGTCTATTAATTAAGTGAACTGCTCGTATCGATGGATGGCTTATATTTTTTTCGAGAAAGCATCATTTTTTATTTTATAATAAATATAATGTTTAGTTTTTTTAAGCTTTTCAAGAGTGATTCCGCTATTAATATTTTGATAATTCATTAAAATAGGACCTAAACTACTTATATGGTTACGATTAGTTTAAACTAGCGAATCTTTTACTATTTTTTCAACAATCCCTGTAAACAAATCAGTTTGGTATAACCTGTATGAATAGGTGATTTTTTTTAGATATTAACATCAACTGGTTACTATTTAAACAATTTGAATAAATAATTTGCATTAATTTTTTTTTTCCTTAATAGTCTTATTTTTGTTTAAGGAATCAGCTAAAAATATAAAATATTTTTAAAAATATATTTTTTAAATTTACAGAAAATTTTTTCCATGAATAGAATCAATTTTTCTCATGCACTCAACAATTCTGTAATTATTTTAACGTTTTTTTGTAATTGAATGGTAATCTCTGACCGTATTTCTTTTCTGTTCACAGAAATAATTTAAATAAATAGCGTTCATTGTTTATTCGAAAAATATGACTTATAAAAGTCCCTGTAAATAATTTTTGGTGGAACCCGTATAAAAAATTAAATCTATTTATGGATGAATAGTAAACATGGAGATTTGTTTATAGTAATTTTTCAAATAAATAATGAATTTCGTGATATTATGTAACATGAAAACCTTAAAGAATATTACAAAAAAAGATCATTAATAAGACACTTTTAATTGATTTCTTTTAAAAAATGAGACTATTTACGAAAAATTTTAAAATGTGCATTTGTTTATATCAATTGTTTATTAATTAGCAGTCATTATTATCTAAAAAAAATATGACAAAAAAACGTCACTAGAAAGACTGGATTTCTGGAAAAATGGTAAAAGTAGACACTTGTAAATAAGAATTTTTTAAATAAATCAAATATGGTTATAAATTACAAAATTTGACAACAGGAAATCATTAGGAACTCATTCTAAGTTTATTTTGCTAAGAAAGATAAGCCTATTTAATCAGACAATATCAAACTGCGTCGTACTTCCATTATGCTACTATTTTACACAAATGCATAAAGTTTAATTAATTAAATATTTCAATTAGAAAAAACGAGACTTCCTTATTAATTTGTTCATGATAATAAAAAAAATCTTCTTCAAAACATTACACACTTTCAGATTTTCAGATGTCGGGGGGGGGGGGGCATTAGATCGATTGTTAACGTAAGTTCTTTTGTTAAAAAATTAAGTTTCTTAAATAAAAATATAACTAATTCTTTGTTCTCCCATCATACATTCGTCCTTTGTTGCTGTTCAAAATTTAACTACTTGGATGAAAGTTGAACTAGTTTGCTAAACTTTTATGTTACTGGCAGAAGTTTTCAATTTTTTTAATCAACTTTTTGGTTCAAAAATTTATATTTTTTGATTGAAAATTGAACTGCTCTGTAGAAATTTCATCTTTTTGGCTTAAACATTTACCAATTTTTTAAAATTTGTCTTTAAGGGTAGAAAATTCTATTTTATGGTATAAACTTCAACTATTTAGTTAGAAACTAGCATTGGGTTTAAAATTCATATTTTTTGATAGAAAACATAAATGTTTTCTAGAAAACTGGCATTTTTAACTTGAAAAATTTCAAAAATTTGGTGAACAATTTTTTTCTATTTTGCTAAAAGAACGACGCAATTCCCCTCCCCAAACTTTTACTACCTTCATTTACCATCCTTTCCACTCTCCCTTACTTCCCCTGATTTTCCCGCACCACTAGACTCCTTACTACCCCCCACTTGTCTGCCCTAAAGTTCCTCTCATTTCTTCACCCGTCCTCTTATTAGCCCTTACTTCTTCTTTCTCACTTCTCATCCCTCATCACACTTCTCCTCACTTTTCCTATTCACCGCTCTCCATACTTCCCTTAATTTTCCCTTCCCCTCACCTCCTACTTAATAGGACACTTAACTGCATCCCCCCTAACTTCCAGGACCACCTTCACTTCTCCTCGTTTCCACCCCCAATCCCCCTCGTGTTCACACACTCTCCTCTCCTGCCTTCCCCTAATTTCCCCTCCATTTCCCACATTCCCTTTTCCTCCATCTCGTTACTCCATCCACTTTTTTCACTCTCCCTCCCTTATTTGAATTTCCCTTCATATTAACTCATTTTCCCTCACTTAGCCCCTGGATGAAACCTTTATGGGTTTGGCCGGGTGTCCGTCTGTCTGATCGTCTTCTAATTGTTCTTTTTTCAAAGGAAAAAAAGTGAGGGAAAATGAGTTAACATGAGGGGAAATGCAAAGAAGGCAGGGAGAATGAAAAAAATGGATGGAGAAACGAGGTGGGGGAAAAGGGAATGTCGGAAATGGAGGGCAAATTAGGGGAAGGCAGGAGAGGAGAGTGTGTGAAAACCAGGGGGATTGCCTTCTTTGCATTTCCCCTCATGTTAACTCATTTTTCCTCACTTTTCTTCCTTTGAAAAAAGAACAATTAGAAGACGAACAGACAGACAGACACCTGGCTAAAACCATAAAGGTTTTCATCCAGGGGCTGCGAAACCCCAAAAATGAAAATCGCCTTTTTGTTAAAATGTCAAATTTTGTATTTATTGTTCAGAATTAATCTTTTTTTTAATGCTACTAATAGGTCGAAGATAGAATTTCTGGTTCGAAATTAATTTGTTAAGATTCATAGTTTTAGTCAACTATTCTGATAAAAAATATCTCTTCTGGCTTTGAAAATTTAACATTTTGTATGAAAATATAATTTTTTTATTGAAACATTATGGTTTTGGCTTAAAAATATAAGCAACTTGTGAAAAAATTCTCTTTAATGTTTTAGGAATACAGTCGTTATTTAATTAAATATATTTAAACTATTTCCCAGTTATAATATCAATGTCTGTGATATAATATATTATTATATAATACGATTTGTTTATTATTTCGTTAAATAATTTTGTATATTTAACAATACTTAGAGAATAAGTATGTATTCCTTTGGGTTTCAAATTTTCGGCCTAAAGAGTGAGTTTTCTTTTTACCACCAAGGGAGATACTGTTCATTTAAACTTGCAAAAAATAATTTGTGTACAAGAAAAAAGTGTTAAAAAATTATTTATATAAACAATATATACTTGTATGTGTTTCTTTAAGGGACTGTTGCTTTCCGTTACTAAAATGACATCTAAGATATGTAATCGAATGTAATTATTGATTTTTCTGTTTATACCTCTTTTCACTAAAGAATCATAAATCTTTTACAAAATATGTAATGTGACCGTAATTTCCAACAAGTTTCAAAGTAACTTTTGTTAAATTTTATCAGATAATAAATACATTACAGTATTGAATATTAATTTATATTATTGTTAAACAAAAATAATATTAACGAAGTGTTTTACTGCGAAAAAGAGAAAAGCAGGTAAATAAAACATCGAACGGAAGCTTAAAAGAAAGCTTATTAAAAAAAAAAAATAGAAATATAGATCAGATAATTTTTAGTTTCCTGCGATATTTTACAAAAATTTGTTGCAAAAATAATAAATCTGATAATATGTTTTCTTCGAACTGTCTAATTTACGAACTGTTGCATTCTAAATGTCCTATCAATAAGACCGCTACGAATAAGACCACTTTCCCTCATCCTTGCTCGAGATCATCGAGACGCTTCCCCCACTCTCACGCTAACTTCGAAATTCAGGTCAGTCGCTACCAATAGTGCTGCCGAAGAAATCGTAATTTTTATGATTTTGAGGATAGTTTTTTTAGTATTATCCAAATAAATCAAATACTAATTGTGATATTTTCCTATTTTATAATGTTTTTCGACATTATAAAATATAATTCTTGTGTATATTATGCGCAATGTCAACAATGCGCCGCAACTGTTATGTTTACGTTCTGATCGTCGGCGTGTGTAGTAAAAGTGGATTCAAACGTAGATATATCAGTTTTAATCTGGAAGAGGAAAGAGTTGAGATTCGGAGAACGAAAATTTGGAAAAAAAAAATATTTATCTTTTTCAATTATCTTCAATTCTTATGATTTATCTGAAGCTGTATAAAGATTTGAATTTGGTGAGTATGTGTAAAAATAATTGCAATATCTTACATTATAAAAATAAGTGATTAAAACTAACCTACACTAAAAAAAATAGTTCAGCTGTCTCAACAAGACGCTTAGCTGCATTTCGTCTTCTGAGAAAATATAGTTGGCTAATATTATTAAATTAATATTTGATAAGTTTGTATAACACAAAAAAACTCCTCAAATCCATAAAAATTACGATTTCTTCTGCGGCACTATTGGTAGCGGCTGACTAGAATTTCGAAGTCAGCATGAGAGTGGGGGAAGCGACTCGATGAGCTCGAGCAAGGATGAGGGGAAGTGGTCTTATTCCTAGCGGTCTTATTGATAGCTTCGACTGCATAACCAATTTGTTAAAAATAAAACTACTTTGTTCAAAACATGTCTCTTTCACTCAGAAGTTCAACTATTTGTTTTTAAACAACTACTTCATTGATAATTTTTTTCTTTAAATTTTGAAATTTTTTGTTTAGAATTAATCATTCTTGTAGAAATTTCTGGATAGAAAATTCATCTTCCTTGGTTAAACATTCACATGTGTTATAAAATTTTAGTTTGCTTGACTTTAAAATATAATGAAGTGTCTACAAATTCCACTTTTTTAATTTAAAGCTTACAATTTTTTGTTTGAAAATTCGACCGTTTGGTTTAAAATTCAACTATTTTGATAAAAATTCCTATCTATTGCTTGAAAGTTAAAATATTTGATTGTAAATGCTTTTGTTTCTTTTCAAGTTAATTTTTTTTAATTCAGCTAATCAGCTGAATAACCATCTTTGTTGGTTTTAATTTCGTCTTTTCGTGTTTAAAAGTATACAGCTTTCTGTAATGGGCAAAAAATAGGTGTTAGTAAAACAGCTTCATTATTTCCTCAAAATATTGATACTTTGAAATTAAGTTTTGCCAATTTTTACTATTTTGGTTTACGCCTTATTTTTCTCCTATACAGGCTTATATATAAACCAGGGAAAACTTATAAATAATAATTTAAAAATTAATGCAAAACAGCATAGAGGCGAATGTTGTATCTATTTAGGCGTCTACTATTATAAATCTTATAGTTA
Organism: Druon quercuslanigerum; assembly: GCA_010014905.2. Lineage (NCBI taxonomy): Eukaryota > Metazoa > Arthropoda > Insecta > Hymenoptera > Cynipidae > Druon > Druon quercuslanigerum. Next base: position 9,392 of record JAAAKG020137847.1, read on the forward strand.
CCAATATAAGTATCGAGAAACGAGAAAGCCAAAATAATGATTCCAGAAACCCTCATTTTTTTCTACCTAGAAAAACCGACGTATCGAGTAATTGGCGATCGTTGTAAGACTAGTAAATATTCTGCAGCATATTTAAAAATATATACATGCTCATTGCAATCTTATTGATTCTCCTGAAATATATTTTAATGTTTGTTAGGCAGATTTAAGAATCTTAATTATAGTTCATAAGCTCATTCTTAACTATCAGCGACACGTGAAGCAAATAAAACTGATAACGTAGCATATCATACGTCATTTAGGTTTCTCTAAATGATATAAGCTGAGTTGCATAATAGAACGGTTAAAAATATATAATCGTGAAATTTGGCATGATCTGGCAATTTCGAGAAAGAAATGTTAAATTTAATTTAATTAAAGTCCTGGAATGTGAAAATTAGAATTTAAGAGATTCAATTTTTCCTCTATTAAGTATGCTAGCTAAAAATGGTTTCCGTACTTTCATTATATGAAGACATAAAAAAGAAATCTGGATAACTACAACTTTTTTGAAATTATATTGTTAACGATTTCTGAAACACCAGTCATTTCTTGCTCTTATACTTCAACAGAGTGAAAAATTTTTGTTTTATATTTGAACTTTTTGTCTATCTATTTTGCTTTCTTATTCTGAGAAACATCAAAAATTACAATTTAGTATTTTCTAAATAAGAAAAACCTTTTTTTAATTACGAGTACAACAGTACCGTATGTAATGTATTTGTTTGTAATAGAATCATAATAAAGGTTCTGTATTGAACAGTCCTTTCTATTATTATGAAAACTTTTGATTATGGAAAACAATAAGATTTTTTTAAGTTTATGAATTATTTCAACAATTACTAATGTGCACAGAAACATTTTTATTAAAAATTAATTAACCAATGTTGAAAAATTCCACTAGACCAATAGCAATATTGTATTTTCTTAAAAAATATGATATCTTTAGTTAGTCCTATAAATTACTCCCTGATAAGGAGGTCTAAATTGGCCTCAAAACGTGTTGGTCCCCAAGTAGTATAAAAAGGACGGAGAAAGGAAAAAAGTGAGTGGTTGGTTTTGGTTGACTTTTTCCTTTTTCCTCCCTCTTTTTTCCCTATTGTTGATATTTATGTCTCTAATCAGCCGGAAAGTGAGATAGTTTAAAAATCTGTTTTTTAATAATGGAATCTGTTTCATGCTCTTTTGCATGAAATTAATTCTTGAGAAAATGGATTATTTTACATTTCTAAAGTAAACAAAAATATATATAAAGTATTTTATTTTCTGAATTAAATATTGGATCAATACGTTCTACTAAGGGCAATTCGATGCTCCAATCGCCCTTGTAAACTAGCGTTATTACATCCGTAAGTTTTCTTCTTGCACGGATATGAATACTAGGAAACCTTTCTCCTGCAGCATCAAATGTACACACAGATCCATGTACGGCATCCCTTATACTGATGCAAACAAAGCCATATAAATACGGATTTTGTTTTATCTGTTTCACGAAATAAATAAAATATTGGAGTTTCTAGACTAGCCGAAAGCGAGGGGTGGACCACTTTTATTTTTTGTGTACCAGGAATATATTTCTTAAAGAATATCGGGGAATATCTCGTGCGGAAATTGGCAAATATTTGCCTTATTTATGACTTGGACCAGATCAGGCCCATAATTTTGTAAAGGTTAAATTTGGCCCCTTCGAGACCCCGAGTCAACAATCAATCTTAACAGTAGATGGCTCCCCATTAATTTCACGGCCTGTAGTGGGTTGATTCCAAATCTCCGAAGTTTTGATGTAAAGTGCCAAACGTCAAGAATATTTCAATCAGTAATTGAGGGAGTGACAAAATAAGTGAAAAATGTCAAAAGCGAGCACAAGAAGAGAGCGTAGGCATCTTATACTTCAAAATGTTCCTGAGTTACGTATTGAAGACTATAGTAAGTAAAATTAAGTATGCTAAGATGAAACCTAATCTCGAAATAAGGTTATTTATTTATAAGAAAAGAAGCCGAAGTAATATTTACTGTGTTGAATGTGAAAACGAAATATAGATCAACAGTGACATCATAAACATATTTTTAGGTGATTTGATATAATCTGTACATGAATGCAACCTTCTTATTGTAGGGTTTCTCAATCATGAATATGTTATCTCTCTCTTATCTCTTTTTTGCGAATAACTTTTTCCATCAATCTGTTTTCGTACCCTTTGTCACTTTTCCACCAATTTTCCATTTTTATTTTTAATTCCATTTTTATAAATAAAACAAAAGCTGCGTTTGCTATAGAAAAGTGATTCGTAACAAATTTGTAGCTCTTTTTGTGGCAAACAATTTTTGTTTAGTCTTTTCTTTTTCGTAACTTCCGTCGTTTTTCCAACAATTTTTATTTTTTTTTATTTTCCACGTAATTTAATTAATAACGAATTTGTAGATCATTTCTAGTGTTAAATTTTTTTTAATTTATCTTTTTTCGTATCCTGCATAGTTTCACAAAAAAATTGAATTTTTCATTAGTCATTTTTTGTGCGATCAAAATTTGAATTTTCGATTTTTCAAGAAAATCCAAAAAGTTGTTATGACAATCTTGAAGAGCTATTAAAAATCACTGTTTTTCTTGATTTGACTTTGTTTTCATATCGTACGTTTTTTGGCTTAAAATTTTGATTTTCCATTCACTCAAAAATTTTTGAAAATGCTATAACTCTAAGAATATTCTTTTTATTCAAGAAGTCATTAAAATAAATAATTTGTTTTTTCTAATACTACAAATATCCGTACATAATATGTTTAAATTTAGAAAAAAGTGAACTTAAAAATTTTCAGAATGCGCTAACTTTGAATTTTTAACTAAAATTGAATGTTTAGTGAACTCGTCCTTTCTTATAAGGCCTAAAAAAGTCTGTCAAAGATCGACTTAATTCGTTCTTATTTACGAGAGTTATCGTCTTTGCGGACGGACGGAGGGGGGACAGACAGAAGCCATCGTGAAAACTGGATTTTCGCATTCAGGGGGTCTCGAAAGATGAAAATCTGTTCAAAAATTCTGGTGTCAAATTTTCGACAATTCTAATACTTTCTCAATCATAAATGATAAGAATGTGATAAAAAATATATATTTTTTGTTTGAAAAAATGTCACATGTTACGACAAAAATTAATAGGCGAAAGCTGTTAACACCAGAAGGAATTAAAATATATTATTATTAATTTTTTTAAAGGGCGAATCTGTTTTCTTTTAATCGTAAGAAATAGGATTAAGGACATCAAGACCAGTTTTCGGTAAGTTGTAATTTGTTGAAGTGGCGCACATTGGGGATATAGCAATAATTTCGTTGAAAACCACCTACAGGTCGCAAATCTGAACCAAATCAAACAAAATT
>JAAAKG020137848.1:0-12799 GCA_010014905.2 Druon quercuslanigerum
CGGTTGCCATAGAAACGTCGAAAAGTTGAAGAGGGCAGCACCTCGATATGAAAGAAAATCTAGTTAGATATATATATATATATATATATATATATATACATATATCGGTCGTCCCCACCACCGACCCATGCCGTATCTAGGTCCTAATATCTTTGTCTCTATTAACGAATATTCCAATTTTTTAAGTAGATGGAACAAAATTTTTTTTACAGATTTACATCTATCAAAATTTGAAGGAATACAATTTTTAATGGAACAAACTATATTTAAATTAAAAATTAATTTTTTGACAAATACATATACCTCTTTTGGCCGTCTTAGTTATGCAAGATCAAGAATCCAAAATCGTTAAAATATTATTATTAATTATCATTATTGGTATTATTTTACCAAAAGATAGACTACTTTACTTCCTCGTGAGGTTGATGCTGCCTTACTCTGCGGTCTTACTTTCCTCTCCTCTCGATTGTGTTCAATATAGTACGTGTTTACATATCTGCTTTTCGACGTCAGCGATTTTTTCATCTGCACCTCGCACAAGAAAATTATCAATAATAGTGTGTCAGGACTCATTTTAATCGTGAAGTACGGTGTTAACTTCATCCGCGATAAGTACAATATTTCAGACACACACACACACACACAAAATTCCTGCACTGGCATGTGTGACGTGCGACCCTCACGTTGTACAACCCAGCTGTCACGCATGTGAAGACGGAGCTGTGTCATTCCCTGCCAAATCCCTACCAATGGGACATTCTTTTACAAATCGAACACCTTTTTAATTTGACAATTTTGATTGGTCCCAAAATTTTTGTTTGGAGTCTATACCGAAAATAAAAGGACACGTATACGAGGTTTTTGTTCAAAAAATTTTACATAATAATAATTATAATAAATAATAAATTCATTATATCTGGTTCTACTCATGAAATCGTTAGGATTCGTCTTTTATTTTAAAGGTAATAATATCAGCTTCCAGGCACGTGAAAGTTGTACCTTCAACTTGAGTTTCCTTAAGAATAATAACAATTTAATTGTTTAAACAATATTATAATGTTAACCACAACGAAATCGATTGAAAAAATTACTATCATATTTGTTATGATTTTAGCTACAAAACCCTTTTTCAGAAAGATTGGGCCGTTACTAGTTGAAATGTGAGAAAATAATTTCAACTGCGCTTCACGTAACGCGGACAGCACGCTCGAGTACTAAATCTTCAGGAACGCTCCTAGACGTTTAAACTCGTCGCGCGCTGCCCGCCCTACGCGAAACGCAGTTGAAGTTACTTTCTCACTCTTTAACTAGAAACGGCCCCATACTTCTGCAAAAAGGGTTTTGTAGCTAAAAACATAACAAATACGATAATTATTTTTTTCAATCGATTTCTTTGGGTTTAACATTATAATATTGTTTAAACAATTAAATTGTTATTATTCTTAAGGAAACTCAAATTGAAGGTACAACTTTCACGTGACTGGAAGCTGATATTATTACCTTCAAAATAAAAGAAACATCCTAACGATATCATCAGTAGAACAAGCGATAATGAATTTAACATGTAACAGAATGGGATAAAGCATTAAAATTCTCAATGGACTTATTTCCGGAAAAAAATGTTTTGAACAAAAACTTCGTATACGTGTCTATTTATATACAATAAGAACTTCATAAAAAAAATTGGCAAGATTTGGAGAGGTGGAAATTTTTTTTGGTCCAAATCCGTACGATTTGTAAAAGAATGTCCCCAATGGAAAAAGTATCACGCAGGGGAGGGGCAGAAGTTCCAGAAAAATGCATCAATTATTTTTTGACTGGCTCCTAATGAGAAACATATCTAGTTCTGAAAGACTAAAAACGGCGATTAAAATGGTTTATCAAAAAAACGCGACTCGATTCAACGGTTTTACACAAAGATACCTTAAGCAAAAACTTGCAATGTCAGTGAATTGCTACAGAAGCCAGTAGCTTTTAAAGTAAGTAGTTAAAAACGTATATATTCAGAGAAAATACTGAATTAAGCAATAATATGACAATAATTTTATTTTATTTTTTATTTTTACCATTTATATTATATTATATTTTTGTATCATTTTCTTTCGTTCATTTTTTGTAATTGCTACAATAAACATGCTAAAATGTCAGTCTTCCTAAAAAAACTTCTTTGTAAAGACTTTGAATCTGTACATTCCGGGCACTGAGGTGCGGGGTTGAGAGACTATATAGGCGGCCCTGAGAGATGATATACAAAAACTCATCCAATTCTGGGACGCAAAATAGATTCATGGTGTTAACAGTTAAATTACAAAAAAATGTACAAAGTTTGTACATTTTTTATGGGCAGTGTCTAAATATACAGACCTGCTAAGTTGCAAGGGTCAGCTGGAAAAGGGAAGGAGACATCCTTCTCGTTTCTTGCTTCCCCTTCTTATTCCCAGGTCCTTTAGACTAGGTCTTTTTTAAATAGCCATGGAATTTAAGTTTTCTTAGACTCATCATAAAACGAAAAAAGGGAGACATTAAATCTTCTTATGGTGGGTTGAAGTTTTTTCGCTTTGTATAAAATTCTCGTTCGATGTTCCTTTTACCATAAATTTGATCAAGAAACTAATAAAGCTGCATTTTCAATGAAAAATCAGAAGTATTTTTTATTTTAGTGTACCAGTCCAGAAGCTTATGTTTTTCGACACTGTACAAATGCACTACTGCATAGCATAGAGCAGTGCATTTGTACAACATATGAATTTTTTAAAGATGTAAATAAAAACAACTTTCCAGGCTTATTAAATGACCTAAGACTAGCAAATTCTGCTACAGATATACTTCTACAATGTTTCTATAGCAAAATAATCAAATTATGAGTTATAGTTCATGTTATTCTCAAAAAATATAAATGTGGAACTGTGATAATATGATACATAGAACAACTATCTTACTTTAACCAATTTTTAGCTTTTTGATGAATAATTTTATATGAAACCCGTAACAATCTATCCATACAATATTTGTAAAATTTCGGAAGAAACTTTATCCGAAGAAGAATGATTTATCTACAAAAATGCACCATCCATATTAGTTTGCTTCATTTTCTAAATAGCTTTGCGTTATAATCGATTCCAGCGCGTAGTAATGGTTAGATATGAACAAAGGTAGATCTGGTTCACAGAATTACTTTGCTATTACTTCACAGAAATCGTTGAAAAAATGTACCTAAATGTCATAGTTGACTTTCTCAATTATACCACAATCATTAGTTTATTATTTACCATTCCATGCCTTTAAAAAATCTACAAATATTTCTAGTTCGAAATTATGTAGAGAAAGAAATGTTGCACATCATGTTTTAATTATAAAACGACCCTCAATTTATATTATAAAACATTTAAAATTACCACTTCAAAAAAAAATTAAATACTGTTTCCTTTGAAAAAAAAGTTACAATTATGATTCCAAATTTGAGGAACATGCAGTTGTGAACCTTTGTCTACTGTTGTCAAGTGTTGATAGGATTTATAAAAAATATAGAAGTGCGTTGCTAAGAAGTAAGATGAAAAAGTGTGATAAACTCGAAGGTAACTTAAGTATGTACAAGTATAATTATAATATACAACAGAAGAAGTCCTGTTGAAACAATTCTAATTCCGAAAACGGTGATTGACAATCGTATAATTGATTTTCATGCCTTATTAATCGATAGATACAAAAACTAGAACTCAGTTTTCCAATAATTTACAATATTTATATTTCTTCTAATCTTAACCCTAATGGCCTGCAATTAAAATTTTTCGCTTCACTGTATTCTCGTTCGTCTTTGTCATCATCTTCTCCCTGCTTTTCTCCTTCCAACTCTTCTTCTTCACCGTCTTAGTCATCTACCACTACTACTTCTTCCTCCTTTATTTCCTCTTCTACCATTTTTTCTACCTCTTCTACTTCTTTTACTGCATTGTTGATTTTTTCTACTTCTTCTGCACTGGCTTCACTTACATCATCAACAGCATCCTCTTCTTCGTACTCATCTACGTTGCCGTGGGAACTATATTGTGTTATCAATAAATTGGTTTTATCTCTTTTATGCTGCAAGAATAATCTCGGGTTTTCATTATCAATTTTGCCTTCACTATAATTATCTTCCTCATTTTCTTTCTCCGCTTCTTCTTTGACGTCTTCTCTGTCACCAGGTACTCCATTGTCTTGGTACTCGTTGACTTTCTTAACTTGAATTTCATTTTCGTCTTCGCTTACGTTTTTGACACTCGTTCGCGTATCGCTATCTCTCTTAGAAAAATGTGTGCTTTCGTCCTTTTCCGATCTCGGTTCATCGCTCCTACTGGTTATTTCGGTAATATCTTCGCCTTCCTGTAAATATAAAAATTGTTGGAATATTTAGGGTTTTAGACTTTTTCGAATCAAAAAGATAATTAACTCCTTCAGTATTAGGTACGATATACGGCGAATCGATCAGCATATATTGAAAGAGATCCGAAATGGATGCCTAATTCACTAAGAGACATTGCGCGCAATAAAGTCGAATTGAAATTAAAATGATTTAAATTTTAATTCCGCTTACATATTTATTTGAAGCTGTAATTCCTAGCCATATTTTAATTAGACGCAATTCGACTGCTCCATACAATATAGACTCAAATTCGGGTGGGTCTGTTTGTTGATATTTCAAATATCTTCGGAAATGGCCGAAAAGATAACCCCAAGGGTCAAAGAAATCAAAACCGGTTAACCCTGCATATGGGCTCTTATGAAGAATCTGTATTTTTGGTGATAATCAAGAGGTTTCGAGCAACGTAGTGTACTCTACCTAACATCTACCGCCTCAGGGTTGAACCATGTACTTCGATCGAGATTCTTTTGGCTGAGCTTGGTAAATAAACGTATAATTGTGTACGTCTCGACTCTTAACAGCGTTCGCTACTGTATTCCACTCCGAAAAGTTTGATTATGGCGTTATTGTTTTATTGAAAATCAATTTGTGCACGTATTTCTTGATTCAACCAAGTTTTTCGATTACAATGATTTAACTTTGATGCATGTTTAGTGCAAAGAGCCGTAACACGGAGTCGCAGTGGTCACTGGTGAATAAGCAAACACTCCGTTGCAACTCTCGTCGCCGTACAGTGGGGACAAAAGTACATTTTTTGGTTCAAAATACAATTCCGTCTGAACCTGTGTACCGATTTAGATGCTTTTTTTTAAAAAGCTGATGAAATTTCAAAGAAAGTTGTCGAGCCTGATTTTTACAGGGTGTCTAGTGATCAGGCAATTTGAAATTCCCGGGAATTTCCCGGTCAAAGTTTTTCAACCTCTTCATAGAAAAAGGAATTTTAACTTGATTTACATCTAAAAACTCTACCCACTGTTTGTCTAAGGGATAAATTGTTCGAACTTCCAAGTATTACGAATAGCCGTATACAGAATTTTCAAATCTTGAAAAAAATGGTCTCAAAAATGTTTTAAATCCTTTAACATCTTGAATATTTTTCCATAATATCTGGTTAACGAACTTGTACTTTTTCTTGTCCTTTACTTACTTGTACTTGTACTATAAACTGAGTAAGTCAAATTTCACATAAGACCAATACCTTCTCATCAGGACGAGAATGTAAAAAATTACATAACTCGAAATACATAGGATAAGCATAGAAAGGAACCCTGCTACTGTAGACAATGTAGAAATGAAATAAGAAGAATACAACGTAGAAAAAAATCGATTTTTCGATAGAATAAATAAAATTGCCGGTTCTGAATAAACTTCCCGGGTTTTTCACGATCTAATCAAATTCCCGATCTTTCCCGAATTCTTTCGATTTTCCGGTCCGCTAGACACCCTGTTTTAATTTAGTTTTTTAATTTTCTTATGAATATATAAATATGACGAAATGTAATCGCTGACGTTTCATAGATTTACATTATATAAAGATATTCTATCATGATGCAATAACCAAAAAAAAATTTAAAAACAAATTATTGGTTGAAAATGTGTTTTCTATAATTTTCAATAATTTAACGTTTTTTAAAGTTATATTGTCGTCAGAAAAATTCGTTTTGTTCGATGTCAACTTTTTAAAATTAGGAACCTCATGATAATTTCAGTAACATTCATAATTAGTTTATTAATTTTATGTTTTTGTTAAACAAATGCATTATTTGAACACTTATCGGCAGATAAAGTCGTTTTTTTCAATGCCAGTCCTTTCAGTTGGGAATTTCATCATAATTTTAGCAACATCCATCACTATTTGATAAATTTTTTTTATACAAATTTAATAAACAAATGCATTATTCGGGCATCTGTTAACGAAAATTCGTGTTTTTCAATGTCAGTCCTTTTAATTGGGAATGTAACGATAATTTCAGTAACATTCATAATTAGTTGATTAATTTTATTCTTTTGATAAATAGATTTTTTAACGTATTGTTCAATCATTTCTTATATTCAAATCCTCTTGCGTTAGCCAACTGTAAGTACTGAATGAAAAAAAAGAACTTTTTTCTTAAATTTGAAGGACTGACTTTGATAAAAAAAGGGGGGTTTTTACGTAGACAAATGCCCGATAAAAACATTTTTAAACTAAATGTGTTTAACAAAAACATAAAACTAATGAACTGATTTTATGAATGTTACTGAAATTATTATGAGGTTCCTAATTTAAAAAAATTGACATCGAAAAAAACGATTTTTTCTGACGACAAATGCCTGAATAACTCATTTGTTTATTATATACTAAAAATAGTCTTAAGATGAATTTTTTCATTAAAATTTTTATTTATTTATTGCAATATGACTTAAAAAACGTTAAATTATTGAAAATGATAGAAAAAACATTTTCAAAAAATAATTTGTTTATAAAAATTTTTTTTGTTTATTGTAACATGATGGAATATCTTTACATAATGTAAATCTATGAAACGTCAGCGACTACAACAATTTTCCTGTTATTGACGAGCACCGGGAACATCCAATAGAAAAAAGTGCAATTTTTTCGTCATATTTATTTATTTCTAAAAAAATTGAAAAATTAAATTAAAAACAGGGTCGACAACTTTCTTAGCAATTTTATCAGCTTTAAAAAAACATCCAAATCGGTCCACAAATTCAACCGGAATCGCATTTCGAACAAAAAATGTACTTCTTCCCCACTGTGCGCCGGTGAAAGGGGTTTAGAATTCTGCAAGCGCCGGAGTTATCCGCTTGAAGATTACAAACGCTTATTATCAAGTATAACTTTAAGTTATTTGACTCTAAACTTCTTGTAAGTGCTAATCGTGCCACGGGGAAGTAAATTTATCAACGCGATACTCAAAATTGATCAAAAGAACAATATGCGAATGTTTTCATGACGCCTAGATAAATTTCAAATTCGTGGATAAGCCGGTTATGCATTCCGAGCATGTGTACAAAGAAGTAAATATCCGGAATAATTTAATAAAATTTTAATAATTTTTTTACATGCTGCAGAACGGCCTGCTTTTGTTTGTTTTATCACTGAAAGTCAAAATCGGTCTAAATAGACTTGATTCACGAAGACCTGTAAGTACTGTAAGCCTACATGCCCTTATAGTTTGCATGTGTTGAATTTTAAACATTTTTTTGTTCTTTAGAAATGCGAAGCGAATACTTGGCAAAATTTTCCGGAGATTCAAGACCTGATATTTAAAAAAAAATGAAAAAACTCAAAAACTTTGATCCATATATCTTACAGATAAGGATTTTACTGAAAATGTGAGTTCAGTGCCCTCAGTCACTATAGTGGATATAGTGTCATATTGTATTTAATCTCACAGTTTTTACATCGAAAAACAAAGTAAAAGCATATAAGTGTGTAGAAGTTTATGAATTTTATGAAGCTGGTTTTGTGTTCAAATGGGAGTGCAAACAGTTCAATGGTCATTTTCTGCTTTTGAGTCAGATTAGTGTGACAATACATTATTTTTAGTTTCAAGTAAATATTTTTAATCATAACTTCAATCGTTTCAGTTAACGTTATTAAATTCCATTGCTCATTTAAAATGTGATGCAAGTTTATTGAGATTTTGAGGTTAGTAGCAGTCTCGGTAAGACCGATCTGCTTGCAAAATTAAACTCAAGTGATAGCATTAAAAAGTTGTAAGATTGCATTCTTCTTTCCCATTTCAATGTAAGCAAGTGTTTTTTTAAAATCTATAACTAATTATATTTTTCTACTATGACAAATTACGAAAATGTACGAGTGAAAAAATTACGAAAATACAAAAAATTTTCTTAATACAAAAAAAAAGCTACAAAATGCGAATTTTAAACATTTCTACCTTATTCTGACAAATTTTTCATTTTCCCTGACCAAGAAGTCATGGAAACATAATTTTCTGTAGATTTTTGTAAAAATACAACTTATTTACATTAAAATGTGAAGGAAGAACGCAATTTTATAACTTTTTAATTTTTAAACCTCAAAATCCCATAAACTGCCATCGCATTTTACATCAGCACTGGAATTTGATAACGTAAATTGAAACGAATACCATGCTTTACAGGAATATTACTTCATTTTAATGTTTATACTCATAGAAAATAATAAGTTATAACTAAAAATACGAACCTAAAGCCAAAAACACTGTATTGTTATACTAACTGTACTCATAAGCAGAGAAGTACTATTGAACTCCTTGCACTTCACGTACACCACAAAATGAGCTTCATACAATTTATAAGCTTCCAAACTTTTATATGCTTTTACTTTTTTTTCTGTTTCAGAAAGGTGAGATTGCTTAAAATATGACGCTATATCCATTATAATGACGAGGGCACTGAACCTACATTTTCACTAAAATCTATATCTGTACGAGCATACCGATCAAAGTTTTTGATATTTCTATTTTTGAAATATATTGGATCTTGAAATCTCCCGCGACTTTTGCGTGACGTCACAAGTGAGAATGCTTTATGCCAGTGCTCATTATTGGAGGCAGCTGGCTGCTGCTTTGCATCCAAAGTCTCGCCACTTTTGGTTGGAGAAATATGACAATGTGAAGGTCGTAAAGCTGCAAAAAGTTATGGAGGACGAAGTCTGAAAAGCGTTGAGGAGAGAGTCAAACGAACTGATCAGCGTAATCAGACAGCACAAATTGAAATTACAAGAAGATGACTTCTATCATTCGGTTACTCAATCGAAAGAAAGCAGCAACAGCCACAAGTCACTAAAAAAAAGACCTCAGAGCCTGGTCAAGTATTGGGTGAACACGATTTCAAAGACTCTCTGACAGATGATGTCTTCTTAGGTGAGCAAGTTATGGCGGACTTGTTCATAAAATACGTTCATAAAATACAACAAAACAATTTTATTGAGCGCTTAAGTGGAGCGGATGTACTCCATGGGAAAAGACATCTTGAAGGCGAGAAGTTAAGCAAACTATTAAGATACACAAAATTGCGGTAATAAAAAGTGTGTTATAAATTATAAAATACTCCTTTGATCACCGCAATCTTATCCCCGCTGAAAATTCCTATATAGGAACCTACATAGGATCCTATATGTTTCACCTATAGGTAACACCTATTGGAAATGACATAGGATTCTATAAAGAATCTATATACTACCCTCCCTAATGGTATGTACCTGATGTTACGTACCTAATGGTACCTGAAGGTATGTACGACTCCAGGTGCTCTTGCGGGACCAAAAAAACTTCTGCGCAGCCGTAGGTGTGACTGAATACTACTGCGCATCTGGATAGGGTGTAATAAAGAAATAGAAAATACACGCACACACAACGCTCGGTTCGGTTTTGATACCTCTAGAATCAAACCGAAGGATCTATAACAAAGCGACCGAACGCGTTCTTGGATTGCCGATAGAAGGTCCCTGTACCAATATAATACGATTACAAAAATTAATAGTCAGTCGCGGACAATTATCCAGGGGTGGTTCCGAAGAAATTAACACCCAAGCGGAGGTGTGAAACCCGAGCCGAAAGCTGAATGACACCTGGGTGAGGAGTCTAAAACAGTCACTCCTGAGTCATCGGGCGACCTCTCAGAATACGTAGCCTTATCCTTGTATGCGGAGCTCTAGAAGTATGGACGAACCCTTTTACCTAGCTTCTCGGGGGAACAACAATGATAACACCAAACATAGTTGTAGTAAGTGCTGCTAAAAATAATAGAACTCGCAGGGCTCCCAAAAATGGGTCGGCCAACAATGCCCACCACTCTACAGCTGGGGGAGCCAATGAAGATGGAGTCAATGCGATGGATCGGTGGAACCTTGCGGCTTTTAGGTGAACGGAGCGAAAAAGTCACGACTTGCTAGAATGCTACGATGCGAGTGTAACCCCTGAACGAGAGAATTACATGACACGACTGCATTTCTGTAGTGCGAGAAACACCCACATCTATCGCATTTTTAGCGTCAACGTCTGCGAAACCATGCCGAAGTGCTCTAAAAAAAGGGGCTATGTAATCGGAGCGCCTATTCTACCAGAACAAGAAAAAGCCGGCAGCAGAAAAAGAGAGGTGACAAGTCCAACTACGGGCAGGCATCTAATTGAGGACGAGCGAAGCTTTATGACCCGGAGAAAAATCAACATCCAGGTTTCTCCCAAGTCTAAAAATCTGGCTTAAATAGATGACGAGCTTCATGGAAAATTTTTCGAAGAATCCGACCTCTGGACTATCAATTGTTGTGTGTATAATGCAGCAAGCTTTCACCGATGCGAACTGTAAAACAAAACCAACGATTGACCATAACACCAAAAGAAGTTCTGCATTCAGGGTGTGGTTGACTATATAACATCTGGCAAGAATTTTACCGCCAAGGTTCGAAAGTTCACGCGCGATCTCCGGATCCGTTATCATACACTTAACAAGTCAAAGCTCCTGAGAAAATCAACAGTTTCTCTCTGACCCCCTCGACTCTTCCATGACCCTTCAGTTACTGTTGACCACCCGACCAAACCACAGGAGGTCGAAGTCTTTTGGATAGAAGTCTGCGAAGTGCAAAATATACTTGACGAATACATAAATAGCTTCAAGGAGCTGTGTAATGCCCTCATAACAACACCTGAGGAAGAATGCCCAACCATCACTACCGAGGAGGTGAAAAATGTTTTGAGTGATATGAAAAACTATTCCGCTCCAGGACCGGATGGTATCAAGACCATCTGGTGGAAGAAGTTTCCTTCAACCCACCACCATCTGGCCTGTATTTTCACCTCATATTTGAAGTTCAAAGAACCAATTCCGGAGTGACTGGTGGAAGGGTGCACAGTACGCCTGCCGAAAATATGCAACTTAGCCAACCCAAAGAATTACAGGCCAATAACTTGTCTGAGCACACTGTGTAAGATATTCGCAGCTATCCTAAATGAGGATTGTTCGGGCAATCGCACCTGTGTGGCAAGAAATGTATGAACAACGTGACTTAAAGAAAGGCGTAGCAGGATGTCGGGAGAACCTGCTTATCGATAGATGTGTCTGCAAAGATGCAGCACCCTATCAGCGTGACCTATCGACGGCCTGGATAATATAACCGGAAAGATCCGCAAACCGTGAGGTGCATACAGAGATTGATGCCACTTTGGAAAACAAGATTTTCTATCTCATCTGGAAAAGATCGTGTGACAACTAAGAAGGTCATTATCCAAAGAGGTGTCTCTTTTTAGGGTGACTCCATGAGCTTACTTCTATTTTGACTCACATTATTGACACTATCTTTAGCACATGGCGTTTCTGTACAAAGCAGCGAAGAGGCTGCTGAAACACTGAGACTTAACTTCAGTATCAGGGGTGAGCAAAATGCATGAAATCCGAAATAAGAAAGCACAGGACAATGTCGTGTGAGCTAACTTTTGCTTTCCTTAAATCACACGGATTGAAGTCGGCCACGGAGGGTTTCATTGTGGCATGTCAAGATGGTGTCATTTCCACCTTAACATACCGTGGCCACATTTTGAGCCAAGCCATTCACGATGATAGCTGCAGGGCGTGCCACGCACACCCCGAGCATCTAGGGCACATATTATCTAGTTGTCCAACTCATGCGGGAACGACCTACAGCCAAAGGCACAATGCCGAATTAAGAGTGCTTTATTACCATCTCTGTCACTCTTACGGCATATACTGGAACTTTATATTCTCGACAATTGTTTCTGTTGCAGACTCGAAGCCTTCGAAGAGTTCGAGAAGCGAACCATATTCGTTATCGATTTTTCAGCACCAGCTGATAAAAACATCATAGCCAAGGAGAATGAAAAGAAAGAGAGGTACAGAGACCTTGCAAGGGGAATATTCTGTTAAATTCATCGTCCTTATCATCGGCGCTCTTGGAGGTGCCAAGCTTTCACTGGTAAATAGCCTGAAAAGCATCCCTGCATGTAAACATTATGCTGAAACACTTGCGGGGAAAATGCATAAGGCGTCCTTGGGTCGCTCCGTATCCTCAGGGTGCACGGGACTTTTACCGGATCATCGTATTCATTCTGTCACAGACTGTAACCACCTATCTCAGGGTCGTGAGACGTGGTTATGGCTGAAATTTTACAGCGATTACGCTGGGATCGAGTTCAAGTTTTCAGATTAGCATCTAATTCCGGCGAAATCCTGCGGTTGTCCTTATGACAAACTTTTAATTATATATAAATATATAATCTGTCTTGGAAGTCTTTCGTCTTTTTTGTTTTTATCATTATCAAAAAAAAAAAAAAAAAAAAAAAAAAAATAAATAAAAAAAATTAAAAACTGCGAGAAAAAAGAAATTTTAAAACAGCAAAAAAACCAAATCTACTACCAGTTGATACGTGGAAA
>JAAAKG020137849.1:0-12799 GCA_010014905.2 Druon quercuslanigerum
GCGCTGATCTTTGAGCAATTGTGAAAATAGTTGTTCAATTGATCACGGCAGTTTTGCGCTGCCAGCAATTCTCCCCTGACAAGCCGATTATTCACTGTTAGCGCGCCAATTTTGAATTACATAAATATTCAGATCTGATATTTATAATAAATAATGATTTGCAAATGCCCAAATAGAATTTTGCTAATTTCAAAATAAAATCTTGGAGCAATAGCTTATCTCGTCTCTGTCGAGTTTTAAAATTAAATTTTTGTTTATTACCGATAATGCGACTTAAAATAATATCACTGAAATTATCAAAAATGGATTAAAAATAATTAATTACTCCTCTAAAAAATGTTATATCATACATTTTTTTAATAACTTGGGGAAGCCCTGAATTACAAAAAATGATTTTGAATTTAAAGTAATTTAATTTCATTAATCACACTAGTCATTATATTATTTATTATTAAAAAATAATAAAATATAATTGTAGAACACATCTTAATTTCAAACAGACCCTCAGAATAATATAACAGATTTTATTAAATAGAACGGAGAAAAGGTACATATTCCTGAAAAATTCTTATTTAAAGCATTCATTCCATTTAAGAAGGAATAAATGTGTTTCAGGTAAAAATATAAATTTATTCATAACATAGGATCCTTGAAAAATTTCGTTGTCTTCAGCTGCCGATTGAATAAAAAAATCTTTTAATCAAATACACGCATTTTAAATAAAAAAGATAAATTGTCAACCAAAATTTAAACAGATAAGTTTATAAGATAAGAATATTAAATTTTAGTTTAAAAATTAATTTTCCACACCAGATGAATTTTCAACAACAAAAAATTAATTATTTAACTGGGAAAATTAAGTTTTAATCCAAAAAGATAAATTTACAACTAAAATTATGAATTTTCGATAAGAATCATTGAATTACAAAAAAAGTCCATTGGTTACTCTAAAATTCTAACTCAGGATCAATGAGTGACTTTCGATGCATTTTCCAATCATTATATATCATAAATATTAAATTTTAAAATTTATGTAATTCAAAATCAGCGCGCTAGCAGTAACCAATGGGGTTGTTGGCACGACGCAAGCGCAGTTCTAAAAGCTCTCATGATGGAGAAAACTGGTCATCGGTCTTTAACTTTATTCTTTATGCGCACATTTAATAACATGTAATTATCAATAATATTTATTTATTAAAAAAGGAATCTTACATTAACCCTTTTGAGCTTTTTTCTTTGCTTCAAAAAAATACCCTATGTATATTTTCAAATAATTAAGTACTCATAACTCCTGAATAATCTTTTTGCGATTATGGAAAAATATTCAATTAGATATGTTACTTTTTAAAAGTAAAAATATATTATTAGAAGTGAAGTAAGGTCGTTACAAAAGCCAGATTTCATTTGTTTTCTAATTTTAACATAAAGTAAATAAATAAATAACTAATTTAACTTCGTATAAATAAATGTTTCTGGAGTCTCTATTCATTTATTTAATTTAAAATAACTTAAGGTTATTGCAATATTCAAAAATATTAATAACTTATTAGTCAATCTTCTCCGAAATAAGGTATTTAGGCCACATTTTCTTTCACTAATCTAAATAGTAGATCATTTATTTATTTTTTATTTATTATTTATTTTTAGTTATTTTTCCAAAGACACTACTACTACTACCACTACTGAAAAAAGATTTTGTAAATGCAATCAAATATAATTATTTTATTCCGTATTCTAATTTAAAAAAACTTAAAATCCGCAAAAGCCTTCTTATGAAATATAAATAATCCCCTTCTCAATTCCAAGAGAATTAATAACTTTGTTGAGGAAAGTGATAAATAATGACGAATAATTTTTTAATTGTTCAATATTAATTATTTCTATAAGGCAATTGTGTATTTTTAGAATAACGAATTCAAAAATCCCGCCCAGACCAACCCGAGTTTGCAAGCGGTTGGTTTGTGAATTCGCCTTCATGCTCTTCTTTTCAAGTGCGCTCTAAACGAACCCATTTGCCTCTCTACAGGTGTCCATTGGAGCTCAAGTTCCTAAGGACACAAATTTTCATTCGTCCGATATTTTAATGTTGCTTGGATATTTTTTAACTAGATCACACAGCTTTAAAGACGCTTTTATTTCCTAGGAGCGCATAGTTTCTTTATTTTATGTTACAATTACTAAATACGTTTTCCTTTGTTTCTTTTTATTTGAAGCTAATTATAATTTCTTGATTTATGTGATTTATTAGTGTCTTGTTAAGTCTACGAATTTTTGGTTTTGTGGGGGAAAGTGGCTCATTGTTCAAGTAGTGGCCAAACGATTAATCGATTTCAATTTCAGTGTGAATTACATGTATTTTTGAATTTATTGTACGTAAAATTTGAACAGCCTTTCTATATCAGTGTTTATATAGTTCTGAAAGAAGCCGTTTGTACAGTAAGTTTCGGCGTGGTGCGCAATAAAATTATAATTATAAGCTGATCATATAATATATCTCGTTGTATGCTTATTCAACGTAGTGCCTCTACCATTACGAAACGCGTCAACATATGTGACCGTCCGCGAGAAAAGTAACCTGATGCGGAAAAAATCGATTTTGATTCTTTTTCGCCAATCTATAGTTTTAGAGATACTCTTTTATTTCCAATAATCAGAGTTCCTCTAAGTTAATTACTTTTCTTGTTATTAAGCTACAAACCCAGGCATAATAAGCGTACGCAGGGACCAAACGAGAGGCCTGCGAAAACCATCCCCACCACTGACTACTAATGCGGCTAGTCGAAGCGGACCGATTGGAGCGGAGCTCACGTATCTGGCGCCTAAAGGAGGAGTGGTGAAAGGAGGGGAAGCTTTTCGCAGACGTATCCCCATTACTCAAACGCTGCCTTGCGAACTCTGTTGCGATCGCCCATCCTGTAAAATTCAGCTTTGACGCATTAGGTTCCTTTTCTCGCGGACGGTCACATATATACAAATCTGGTTGTAAAAAATCTAAAAATACATGCCGCTGTGCCCCATTTTACGGTGCTTGCTGACATATATCTTTCCAGTTTAATAAAATTGATAATTTTATTTTTCCTGAATAAATTAGATGGAATGCAAAGGGAAAGTAGCTACCCTCTAATTCCTGATAGGGAGAGCAACAACCACCATCTGTCAAGAGAACCTCTTCCTATTTCTGAAGACAGCCACATTTCTATAATGATTAAAGGGGCTAGTTTTATTGAACATGGAAAACTATTCTCTGCTTCTCTAACAAGCGGATTGCTGCATGTACGTGATCCACCACGCGTTTATCTATACAGCTATCATCGAGTAAACAAGCGCTTTAGAGCATTTCTTCAGCGTTTCAATAATGTCCCATTTAATAATACTGAAGAATCCCACTGTTACGTAACAGAGGGTCGAAATACTTATTATGCAAGACTATACAATAATACGGCTCAGTTGGGATATAGCCATTCTGGTCTTACTATTGTACAACTTGATGCTCAAAATCCTAATTTGGAGAATCGAGTTCAACGTTGGGCTGGAATTCTACAAGATTTTCCTCAAAACATGCGTGTTCCTGACTGGGTTCAGCACTATAATAGGTATCCGTTCCATATAACATGCAGATACCACCAATAGTGTTAATCTGATTATTGTTGAATAAAAACATAATTGTCTGCAAATGTATCTTAATTCATTTTATTTTAGTCTCCTGAATTTCACGCAGTTATTTCACGAAGTCACTCCTATTGAAAAATAGAAGGAAATTGGATCTTTAATTATGAAAAATTTATTTGTGAACAAATGTTTGAATTTTCGACCAAAGAAGAAACGGTTTTCTAACAAAAAATTAAATTTTCAATCAAAGAAAGAGTTATTAACTTATTTTTCAATCAAGGAAATAAATTTTCAAGCAGGGTGTCTACGAGAGTGTCTATAAGTCGATCAAAGATACAGAATTGAAGAAGAAACGCAAGTCGAATTTGCCTTATAGAAAATTTTGTTACACAATTTGGTGGGTTATCGATAGACCGTAAATATTTTAGCCTCTGTTTTTACAGACCAAATTGCAGGTTTTATTTTCGTAGTTGCTCAAGAAAGCAGAGGTAAAATCTGGAGAATAAAATATTTTTCGAAAGTTGAGGCTTTAGCATTAAAAATAAAACTTTATAATTTATCGCGTAGAAAGAGCGACTTTTGCCCTAAGAATTATCGGAGGCTCGGAAACTTGGATGCACTCGAAAAATAGAGTCAAAGCTGTTATAAATCTGATATGCAAAGATCGTTAAAGTTAAGTCTCTTTTCTTGGCAGCTTCAGAGGATACTATCTAACTGGGCTCTCGTGGAAAGATCTTCGCCAAATAAAATTCTAATAGTCTGGATTTTTATTCTTTTGGAGTTGAATTATCGGACAAGGTCCAAAGGTTTTTAGTCTCTTGGCTTCTCATACCAAATCGCCTCTGCGATCTGTGCTTTTCAGTTACAAGATCCAGACAGCCATTTTTTGACTGGGTTGCTCTATTTATATTTTCACTCTAGTTCTCCCTTCTCGATATTGCGTAACATCCTTGAAGAAAGAGTTGCTGGAGTCTGCGCTATAGATTCTCTCCTGTGAGATACTGCTTTTCAGAAGGATCACACAGGAGATACTACTTTTGCCTACTTTTAGGCACCCCTTGTAACTCGAGGGTTATAATATATATATATTTTAAACTCAAATATATATAGTCGAGTAGACGAACTAGAAAAAATAGTGAGCTACTATAGGACACTCTAATTTAAATGTGCCTTCACACGCTGTTGATTAGCATAGTTGTCTGGCTAGGTGGCGAAGTTCTTTTAGAATCCTTTGAAAACCACTAACAATCGTGGACTTGATCTGCTTATATATTTAGGCTTAAACGGCCAGAAATATTGAATAATAACACAGGACCACAAAGAAAAAAACCAGTGTATCCTTATGTCATTTAGGCCGCTGAATCTGAATCTAACCTCAGAATTTCCCCATACACCTGACAATTTTGCCCTAGCTGAAAATTACTTTGCAGAGCCAAACATTTTCTCCTAGCCTAGAGGAAACCGTGAAAAACTAACAAAAGCTTCTAACTTCATCTCGAGGTTTTTAACCTTAAGCAAACCGTATAGTGCTTCCTTCTTCTTCTAACCTTTGCAAACTTTTTGAAATAGAGAAAGGACTGTTTTCTAGTTCCTTTGTCTGATAAAGATCTACGTAATGGTTTTCTGTTACGTTTTTTTTCTTTTGCGTTCAACATCTCTTTGCAACATCCAGCAAAAATCTTCCATCGCATCCTCATGCCATCATCCCTGATAACGAAGCTAGATTTCTCTGATGTCTTGATGGAAGCGTTCACCCTGTTCTTCTATTTCATCGCCAAGATTTTCAGGGAAATCATCTAGATATAAGTGAAGAAAGTGCAGTTTTAAGTTTATCTAACAACCAATTATCTGTAGCCGTTACGTTTGTGGTTTCCTAAAAAATTCACTACAAATAAATTTACTGTCTTTGAACAGTTACCGAATTTGCGGCCCATCAAAAACTCTTTCCTTTACTTTGGCGTCGGATAAATCTGGAAACATGCTTCCTATATATGTAAAACATTCTGCTTCTTTGTCTAGCGATATAGACAAACTGTTTCATTAAGCCAAGTTTGATATGAAGAGGAGGCAAAAGAATTTTTTTAGGCTTAACTGATGGCTCGTATAATATACTTTTTGAACCAGGTTCAAAAAATGATCTTTCTTACCATCTTCTTGTGTGATGTGATGCTCGCAATCTCTACTATCCCACAAGCACAAAAAGTAGGGATATTTAGGGAAACCTGATTGTTGCCCTAATATTATAGTTACAATTTTCAGATCTTCAGAGATCTTTTATTGATGTACTCAATCAGACTCTAAGCCTCCTTAAGAATAATGTACTCTTCCTTCAGTATAGTGGAGTAGACTATTGGTACTGATACGATCTTATTTTCATTGTGAAGCAACACTGCTTCAGGATTTCGCTATAAAGAGTCAATGGAAATCCACCACTCATCATCTTTATAAATATTTGGATTTAATTCATTCATCAAACCCTTAACATCTTAACAATGGAATAAATCAGGGTCAGAAAATCCTTTTCTCTGTTTCGGTATACGGTGGATTTAGTACCTTTTGTTACCAAATTTGTTTTTTTCAAATCTGAGGCCAAGTATTCAGCAGCATCTTTAGGAAAACCTAACTTTAGATAAGGTCATTCAATTTCTTTTGTGTGCAGAGTTTGGGTGGCTTTTGTTCCCCTTTAGGAATAAAATCATCTCCACTGTCGTCATTTTCGGTGTCATGTGTCATGTGTTTCGTTTAGAATTCATATTTTTTTGAAAATTAATTTTTTTTTAATTTTGATTCATCAGATGATACGGACAAACAGCGCAAGCATGACATACGAACACACATTTAACTATTTTTATTTGAAATTGAAATCTTTTTTGATTAAAAATTGAACTATTTGGTTACAAATTAACCTTTTTGTTGACATTTTAATTTGACATATCATTTAGTTGAAAATTCAAGTATTCGTTTGAAAATTAAATTTTTGGTTGAAATGTTTATTTGGCATATAATTGGCAAAAACAAGGCGAGGCAGAAAAACTCACACAGAAACAGAAAAATGCTACATAAAACTAGAGAAAATAAGTACATTTCAAATATGTAACAATTCAATTTAAGTAAATCATAGGTGCCTTAGTTATTGGGAGCATGGGAGAATGTAGGAGTCAAATGCAGGCTAAAATAAAAAATGAAAATCTCAGGGAGGAAGCACACCTGATTGTTATTAATTTGACGAAAACTAAAATAAACTAGAAGCAGACTTTTGTAATCGCTGAAAAATCGTCCATGTTCTGAAAGAATTGGGGGGTGAGATTATGTAATATGTTCACTATAAAAGAAAAATTATACAGCCACACCAAGAAAAATCTTCATGCGCGCCTGGAGGTCAGACCATGTTTGCTATATGTTTTTTAGATCTCTGAATCTGAATCCGAGGTCCGAAACACCATAACACGTCAGGGTTCTGACATAACCTCAAAAAACCTCGTAAAAATTTGTTTTCGAGTCCGCGGTCTGACGATTTTGACTATATGTTTTTAGAGTCGCTGTATCCGAATCCATAGTCTAAAAATTCCAGAATTTGAGGGTTTTTCTTTCCATTCTATTCATTTAACTGGTAATTTATTTAAATCGTTAAAATGCGGTTTATGGGTTCAGGGTTGAAGGGTTGTAAGAATAGAGTTCATGGGTTGAACTAATTTTTGTTTACTATAAGGCTAAAGTTAAACCGTTGAAACGTTAAACATCTTAGATCACGAGGTATTTTGAAGGTTATGTCAAAACCCTGACATGTTGAGGTTTTTTAAGGTCTGAAATTGTCGTTTCTAATAAATTTTTTTTTTCAATTGCAATTAGAGCATATTTTTGTTCATTCGTTGTAGTTCAAATTTCGTTGTTGGATTCTTGTTTTCCACAGGAGTTTGCATCAATTTGATGATTGGACGTTAATTAAGATTTTTAATTTGGATTTTAATCTAATTTAAATTTCTTAAATTATAAAATTTGAACTTAAATGTGAAATTAAGTGAAATGACAAATTGTTAATTTTTAAATATAACCACAAAAGTTAGATTGAAAATTTATGAATAACGCTTATTTACCTCAATGCTGAGATCGCTTCTGTTTACATTGCAAAAAAAATAAAAACAATCAGCTTTACTGAGTTCCACGATTAAAAAATATTAAATTTAATATAATAAATAAATAGATAACTTGAATGAAAAGGAGAACAAACTTACGTTTTGCTACATTTTCAACACATACAATACCAGAAACAGAGAGAGGCAGAATAAGAAAGAGTATAAAAAAAATGTGACGAAAAACAACACAGCAATGACGCATAATTATATCTAGAACAGGGTTCCTGCATTTATAAACCAAAAAATACAATGATAAAAAATTCTTTAATTTTCATTTTTGTTTTAAAAATAATAAAAATAAAAATTTCATCGATCTTATAATATGTTATCATTCATATCATTTATTAGATTTTTAATTATTTTCTATATTCTCCTTTTCATTAAAGAAATTATTTGAAGTAATGATGTTATTTTATCGACTAAGGTAATTAATTAATTATTTCTGATGTTAAATTTTCCTGATTACTGATCAAAATTATTTTGATTCGGACCTTGGAATCTTTCAAAATATCTTAAAACTTTATAGGGCCTGCAAAATCATTCAGCATTTTACGAAATTCTAAACAGAAACGTTACAGCCACATCCTTTGTGTAATATTGTAATATTGTGTAATATTGAAAACACTCTGAAAGCAATTAAATTACTAAAGTTAATCGAGAATTTCTTTAAATATTTTTAAATGCAATAAGATATTTGAAATCTTTTGTAATGCTCTTTAATATTGTCCTAAGATATACATTTATTGAAAAAATTTGCAAATCACTTGAAATGGACAAAGCTCTTAAAAATGCTTTGCAATCTTTTAAAATGCTGTAAAATATTTTAGATAGTCTGAAATCACATAAATTATAGAAATCATTTGAAGATTCATTAGAATGTTTTATAATACTTTAATCTATTTCCAATTCTTAAAAATAATTTGAAATGCCTTGCAATTTTTTAAATATCTTGGAATTAAAAAATATTTATATATAATCTTAAAATTTTTTAGAAAATTGTTTAAGTAACTAAAATTAATTCACGAATTCTGTCAGTCTGTCTGTCTGTCTGTAGTCTGTTTTCTGTAGGCACGATAACTTTCGAAATATTGATCAGATTGGATTCGGCTTTGGGACTTTTTTATGACCTAAAAAGAAATAACGAGTTCGCAAACCAGATATTTTGGATGAAAATTCAAAAAGTAAGCATATTTTTCAAAAATTTGACACTTTTTTTTAATACTTAAAAGTTCTATATGTGCCCATTAATAGTACTCGGAAACTTGAACAATTTATCCTGAAAACTTTTTTTGATAGAATGAAAATGATCAGAGTTATAGCATTTTCAAAATCAGAAAAAAGAAACCAAAATGAACATTTTAAGCCAAACAACATGATATGAAAATAGGTACAGAGGAGAAAACCGTTGATTTCTTAAAGCCTGAAATGATTATCATGTAAACTTTTTGCATTTTGTTGATAAGATGAAAACTCAAATTTTGATCATACAAAAAATAATGAAAAATCAAGAATTCCAATTTGCGGTCAAACTATGCAAGACAAAAGAAAAAGAATCAACTAAAAATATGCGCGTTGAAAAGATCTACAACTTTGTTAATAATCACATTTCGGTTGGACGCATAGTTTTTGATTTTACTCGTAAAAAACAACATTAAAAATAAAAAATTCAAGTTTTGGACAAATGACACAAGTTATAAAAAAAATAGACAAAAGTTACTTTTGCAAAAAATAGTGAAAACTCATTTAACTTTAGGACTCGTAGTTTTCGTTTTAATCGTAAACAATAACATCAAAAGTTAAAAAATTAAATTTTTCGAAAAACGACACAAGGTTTGAAATAAAATTAACAGATTAAAGTTGTTTAAAACAAACATTAAACAATTAATGTTTAATAACAAAAGTTGTTAAGAACCCCCCAAATAGATCTACAAATTTGTTATTAATCATTTTTAGACAGGACGATTAAATGTTCTTTAAATTGTAAAAAAAAACATTACAAATGTTGTTTAACGAAAAAATATCTACAAGTTTGTCATAAAATCTAATTATGAAAATATGTTAAACCTAAAATAATGTTCTTTTTAAAAAAAGGACACTAGATACAATAACATTTTAGTTACCATTTTTTTTCGCCTAAATTACATCTACGGTGAATGTAAAAAAATCAAATTTACGGAAAAAGGATACAAGTTGCAGTAAAATATTTATCAATTATTTTTATTTGAATAGAATGCAAATTTTTTAATGATAAAGATAATACAGTAAAAATATTTTCGTTAGAGAATAATAAAAAAAGGGTTAAAAAGGAGATTTGTACATTTTTTTAATATCTGAATAAGTACTGCCAGCCCCAGGTACAGAAATAAATATAATATACATTTTATATAATAGAGTTGAACATAATGTTGAAAAATTCACATTATCGAAAAATCAAGTGCGAAGCATGAAGCACGTGATGAGAATGTGTGCGTTAAAGCTGAAGGAGCTTTAACGAAAGAGAATTAACAATCACAAATGTTTAAGTACAAATGCGCGGTAAATACAGAGACCGAAGGCGTAGCGCAAGGTGAATTTATCACTGAACGCGAAGCGCAAGATAAATACATTATCAAGCGCGAAGCGCTAGACAAATATATTTTCGAGCGCGCAGCGCGAGAACCGATAATCGCGCGCCACAGGCGCGCTCAAGTTTGCAAGTCAAGCGAGCCGCGCACGTAGCGCGCTATGAGAATATACCCGCTCAACGGGCAGATCTTTTAAAAATATCTCTGAAGTCCCACGAAATCCCTCAGCAATGTATTTCTTAAGAAATATTAAGTTTGAATATATTTTCTTAATGTCTCTGCATCCCTCTTTAAAAAAGTGTTCCCGTAGTGCTAAAAAATGCGTAATTTAAACATTTTTTGAAATTAGAATATTTGTAATATGTACACCTATGTCATTATTTGACGACATAATCATTACGAACCTTCCATAAATTTCTATCATAAACCTTTAAGTTAGAGAATGGGATTGAATAAGATAAGGGAATGAATAAGCTGGATGGAGCAATGACGAAAGATAGAAACCTGAAGGAACCGACTTCGAAGAACAAAGAATATTATGTATTTTTTTAGATATTTAGTAAATGTCCTGGGTGATTTTAATTCACACAAGGGCTTACATGCTCTACTATAAAAGTAGATAGGATTGCATGGAGGGATCCTACTCGAACTTCCGCGATTTCTTCTCGGGTCATTTTGGTAACAATGCCGCTTTCCATGTTTATTTTCACCCGTCTTTTGCCGCGACCAGCATACAATCCAGCAAGAAATTCACTGCTCTCCAATAATGCAAAGACATCACCATTAAATGTTGATAAGACAATTTGTTCTTCGTTTGGAATTGGCACAAATTTATTCCTTGCTGCGCTCAATGTAAGGCCTTTATTAAACGGTAAAGTGTATCTTCGCAATGTGAATACTCGGTGCGGGTGCGAAATGTGAGTAAGCCGCATGGACTCAAATTTTTCAAGTTCATACAAACGTCCGTCAGAAGCAAGAAGCCTTTTAGGTAGGGCACAGCACTTGGAAGGAGATCTGGATCTGAGGCGAACTGGTGACTTGACAGGCGACAGAAACCCTACACGAGAACTACGTTGGTAAGACGAAGAAGAAGGCCCGCTGCGAGGTATTCCAGGAATAGGTTCGCCGTTAGGTAAACATTCAAAGTGTAAAGTTAACTCTGCAAAAAAAAAACACATAATCGGATTTTTTACATTTATATTATTTTTTAAGATACCTTGGTGTTCAATGGAGCCATGGTAGGCAAATTGAGGTGCCACATGTTAAGAGAAGATCGGTATATAATTATTTCGTAAGGGTGGTGGTCTGGATGCTTGAGTTTGAGCATTAGGTAAAAAGTACCTATTACGGCTGACCAATTTTAATTTGCTGAAAACCTAACAGTTTTTTTTTTCAAATTCAAGATATGTTCTAGTATTATATTTACCAATAGAATTAAAAATGACTGCCGAAGATAAAATCAGTCTATTCATAATTATCATTTTTTACGTATATAAGAAATTATTAATGCTTTAAACAAGAATGTGATTCACAGTGTTACTAATGATTTTCCTAATACTTGATTGGTTTATATCATGTGTATGCTATAGTCGTTATCTTGTTAGTTTTAAAATATTTACACATATTGAGGACAACAATAGAAAAAAATCTTTATATTCTAATATGGGTAAATGTTTTTTGTGTCTCGGACACATGCATATCTTTCTCTAGGTATAGTAAATTAGCAGAAAAAATACTTAGTTTAAAAATATATTTTTACAAAGACGTTTTCCTAAAACAATGTTGATGTGAAAAAGAGCAAGTTTTCGAAAAAACTTATATGATTGGCCTTTCAATAATTGCAATATTATTATTGCTGGTATTCTTCAACATTTAAAAGATTAAATTTAACGACAAAACATTTAAGATATGACAATATTATGAACTGAAAAAACCTTTATCTATTATCAAACATTTTACTCTTATTGCTACGATGTTGAGATTTTGTTGACCCAAAACTTATTTTCCTAAAAAAGACATTCTCTAGAACAGAGAGAGCATACAATTTAAAAAACATGAAATCATTAGCAAATTATTTTTAAATGAGCAAACGATAAGAATAGTAATACTTTATCTTTGATACATATTTTAATTGATTAAGTGATTGTATATATATCATTTTAATAGATTTATATCATCACAAATCATAATACGAATTGATATTGATTCATACGTCTTTTTATTGCCTTATTTTTTTATTTTCAATCTTGTTTTTTACGATCAAAGGAAATACACCTCGTTTTGTATGCCTCCTAATTTTGTGTCATTTGTTATTTTTAGCGAATAAAAAAAAACTAAAAATCCTAACAGAAAAAAATTTATACAAAATTCGTGAAGAATTGTATTTATTTCAATTTAAATTATCAACGTCCATTGCTGACGTAAAATGCGATGGCAGTTTATTGAGATTTTGAGATTAGGAGCAGTCCATTGCAACAGCGATCTGCTCGCAGG
>JAAAKG020137850.1:0-12798 GCA_010014905.2 Druon quercuslanigerum
CAGTGCAACTAACCTGACCGACCAAAGACTGGAATATAAAAAGGTACTCCAAAGCACGATTAGTGAGTGAACTTCTGGGCGTTCGTCCAGAAAAGATTCTCATTGGTGCTGGTGGAGATTAAGAAACAGCCAATGAGCTCAGGGAATTTGAAAAACTTGACATCACATATAACTTTAGTAGGCGCAAGGCCGTTATTTGCAGTACGAACTTCACATACATTTCTCAAAGGAAAAAAATATTTAAAAATATATTATACATAAAGGCAAAAATCATACTCGTCTCAGGGTATGGAATTCCATACACTCTTCCGTCCAGGGTATAGAGAGCTCCATACACTCCATACATAGTTCGCCGGCCCTGAATGTCAGCGTGTCCAGAGGCAGACCGCGGAAAGAATGGTTAGAATGTGTGAATTAGACCCTACTTATAAAAGACATAAGAAGCCACAGAAACACGAGAGCTTGCATGAAAAAATGCATGAACGAGAAAGAAGCTGGAGAAGTATACCAGGATAGAAAAGTATGGCGGCAAATAGTTAATAGGAAAAGTATCAGTAGAGTGAATGACGCCTGAAACAAAAGACCTTGGATACTAATGGACCCAAGTGGGGAACTTCACATGACGACTTTGCGAGGATCTTCACTTTAGGTGATTGCTAGAGAGATTGATCTGCAACTGGGTCAGATCAGTGTTGCGGAATGAACGTGTTATTTAAATAAATAGCACGAAAATTCTAGATCAATCTAAAAATTCTATAATCCCTTCCTCACATTACTCCCTTCCCCACCGAGTGAGTCACGCCAACTGGGAAAGGGAAATGGCTTAATAGTTATTCACTTCACTTGGTCCTCCGTTGAAGACTGTTTAAGTATTCACAGATCCAGCGTGCCCAGAAGTGGCGCGAGTCGAGCTGAAACTCCCGAAACGGCGCGCAAGACAGGCCACAGACTGATGCGCAAGACGCCACAGGGTCATAACGCACACGAGTCGAGCCACAGTTCCCAAAGCGTTGCGCAATACAGGCTCAATTGTGCCAGTTAAGGGCCAACACCGACTCTTGTTGTACGTACTCGGTTATCCAGTGGCTGGGTACATGGCGACGTCCGATTGGGGCTAGAAGACGAATGGCCGGGGACACGTCGTCATGTGCGTCTGCTGTTTTGGATCTTGACTTCGGGTTCGGCTTTGCTGTCTTCGTCAGAAGCACGAGGAGTAGTCTTCTATGATGGGGCAAACCAGTGTGTAGTCTTCGCGTGGAATATCCGACTCGGTGGACCAATGTTGGATTGAACCTCCCGGAATAAGTTGAGACAGTGTTTCGAGTTAAGAAATCACTTTATTGATATGTTGTCGCTACAGATGCTACAAGCGTACTAAAGGTACCTACTCTCTCCTCGGAGAGTGCGTACGATTCGAGAGGGAAGGTAGGAGAGAAGATGGCCGAGAGGGCGTAGTGGACCCCGAATCTGTCGATTCGGCTTTATGGCAGCGAGTGTTATTTTAGCTAACATTTTTTCGATGACCGTCTCACTGGTCAAAGTTGGCGAAACTTGGTTTTTGCTCCAAATCAATTTGTTATTAAGCAAACACAAATATATTCGCTTTTTAAACAAAGTGCTCGTCGAGTTGTTGCATCCGTCACCTCAATTTGGGTCTCATTCACACATTCCCATCATTATTTCTGTAGTCTGCCTCTGGTCACGCAGTCATTGACTTTACCTTGATGCACTTGTTTCATTAGTCGTTCATCTTTCATTCTCTCAACATGCCCTGACCATCTTAACCGATTTCTTTCCCATTTGTCAACTAGTGTCTCTTCTGTACCATATTCTTTGAGGATTATCTCGTTGCTCACTTTATTCATAAGTGTTTTTCCGCATATTACTCGCAGGAATTGAGAGATTGAACGAACTTACCTTAAGTGAAGTTTAATCGGAATTGTGTCAGCTGTCTCGTCCGAATAGATCAATTATGCAGTCACGTAGTTACTGCTCGTTCCGCACAGTTATTTTAAATTCAAAAAAGTGTAAAGTGCCCTTGCTGGGGAGCGCCACTCTGCCTCTATCTTGACTTGTCATATATTTTATATTATTATTTAAATCAAAATATTACGAGTATTTCTCATAATTGGGTGTGGTTAAAAGAAAAATCCTACCGCTCTTCCTCAAACGAGTGGGTTTGATCAATTTGGAAGAGGCCGCTCACACAATTGCGATTGAACTTCACTTAAGGTAAGTTCGTTCAATCTCATAATTGTAATGTGCTTTTTCATCCTCATTGATCAATTATGTAGATGTTTAAAGACGAAATTGCAATTAAACCAGTTTATTGATATTAATGAGTATGATACTCAAGAATGAAACACATCTGTAAACATATTATGGAGAAGAATAAACTTAAAAAAGACAAAACAAAGTTCTTATATGGTATCTCGAATGATGGCCTCTGCAAAATTTTTATCGTGTCTTAACCATCGGTCATAAAACCGAGAAATCCCGTTGAACCTGAGGTCCATTCTGCTGTCCGGCGAATAGTATCAATGCTCACGCTGTTTCTGAGTGCAGCCGACGTCAAAGCATTCCTCGTGCTGTCAGCACTGAAACCTTTTGTGTGGGGTCTCCTTCATCCATCGATTGTGTATTTGCCTCTCGGTACGCTTTTTGTAGCCCGTGGAATGCTGTCCTACCGAAGTTAACTCGAATAGTAGACACAACACAGAATTTTGGTTGCTCCATAAAATATGGAATGTTGAGCATTGAATGATATTTGTTTCTGCCTGAAGTGTTTAACCACTCAGGGGTTTTTATCTGAATAATGTTTTCACTTAAATATGTGGATTTTTTGAAGGGATATCTTCCCTCAAGTTTGTAATATTTGAGCCATTATTATATCCTTATTAGGATAAAGAGTGGTCTGGTAAATTAAGACAAGTTCCGGGTCCCATGTTGTCGAATATTTAGGAGCTTGAGGTCTCAAAGCAGCCACTCCCATAAAAAATGTAGCTAGTTGAGGATCTTTACCCAGTTTACTACCCATTATGAAAGACAAAGTAGATCTGTATATATTCAACCTGCTGCAAGATTTCCACCAGCGGTGCATTTCACGACTGTACTGCTTCGAAATGGCTGCGGTTACTGACTTTAAGCTAATCTCGAAGGATTCATCTGATTCTACTCTAAATCTCAATCCTTGTCTGATAATTTTGCTGCTACCAGCATAAGACTCACCGACGTCGGGTGTATTTTCCTATAAGGACATGCCAATAATGTCTCGTTAGGTTGAAAGTACATCGGTTTACAACTTAGTAATGATTTAAAAACCGGGTACCATAGTTGTGATTGCCTGCGCACGTTGGTGGATCATAATGCTAGGAGATAAACTTTCAACATTTTGTGCTTGTTTTAGACGCCAACAAATCTGAAACAAAATTCCCAAATTGTAATGTTCTTGTTTGAAAAGCCCAATGTGCCAGTTCCCACTCTCACTCCTGAGGCAAGATTCTGGATTGCACATCGGCCTCAACGCTCAGTTTTGACTGTAGATAAGAGGCATGACGCCAGATGCTTCGGGATTCACACTATTGCCATATCTGCGTGCTAAGTTGCGTGAGCTTCGAATATCTGATTCCTCCCATTCTATAAATGTATACGATGACTGTTGTATTGTCCATCCTTAGTAATATTCCACAACTTGTGTACAACTGGCTTGAGTAGTTTCCTAAATTTGCAAGGGGCAATAAAGAGGTTCAATGGATTAGTTCAATTCTTTAAGGTTAAGATTAAACCTGACATCATGCTATTTGGTTTTTGCCTCAAGAAGTAGGGTGATAACAACTGGCCGTCACATGTTGAGCCTTGTGCAATTGCTCCTTTCTGTACCCACAGATTTTTTAGTTTAAATAGAAATTGATAAAAAGACACTCGGTATCCTTTTACACAATTTAATATGAGTTAGTCCGCTGTCACTTTTCCCCATTTTTTAAATAAAAATAATTAACGACCTGCTATTTTATTTACCTCTAATTCTTCCCTCGGTGACTTTTCTGGTTGAAATGTTGTCGTTTCGGCCCTCCCCGACTGTTGGTGGAGAGTCTCTTGATAGGGCCTTTCCAGTTTAAATGCGCTCCTGAATGCTGAGTTGTGTTTGATCTGGTTCTCTCCGGCTTTTTGCAAATTTAAAAAGTAATTTGGAATTTATGGAAACTAAATTTCACAACTAAGATAATATTTTTATAATCAAACTTCGAAACATAAATTTTCATGTTCTGTATTGAAGTTTTATTTCTATTTTACTTTCTCAGAATTTATTCCAAGTTTAGTTCAAATTTATCTATCGACTTTGCATTTTTTAAATGCAAATTGTACGGTACATACTTATAATTTTTTATGTTGATTCAATTTCACTATTTCATGCTCAAACTTACTATCAAAAGAAAACCCGTGAGTAACATCGAATGCAATAAAAAATTTAACTTTTAAATGGGTAGTTCATTCATGAGTTAAGTTAGTATTAAGTAATAAAAAGTTCTTCATCATATGGTTGAGAGTCTATATATAAAGTCAATCCCGCCAAACTTTAGTTAATGAGGGGGCGGGAGGAGGAAAGAACTGGAGTGGTCCCGAAGGAATAAACTCACCAGCCGAGGTGTTAAAATAGTGCCGAAAGCTGAATGGACCTGGGTGATGTGTCTAGAACAGTGAGTCTGAGATATCGGGCAACATAGACTTGATGAAGACTCAAAGAACATAAATAGCTTCAAGGAGCTGTGTGATGCCCACATAACATAACCTGAGGAAGAATGCCCAATGATCACTACCGAGGAGGTGAAAAAAGTATTGAGAGGTATGAGAAACTATTCTGCACCAGGACCAGATGGTATCAAAACTATCTGGTGGAAGAAGTTTCCTTCAACCCGCCACCATCTGGCCCATATTTTCACCTCATATTTTGGGTCGGAAGTGCCAATTCCGGACTGATTGTTGAAAGGACGCACAGAACTCCTGCCGAAAATAGGCAACTTAGCTGATCCAAAGAATTACAGGTCAACCACTTGTCTTAACACTCTGTATAAGATATTCACAGCTTTCCCAAACGATAGGATTGTTTCAACAATCCGACCTGTCTGCCAAGAAATGTATGAACAACGTGGCTCAAAGAAAGATGTAGCAGGATGTCGAGAGAACCTTCTCATCGATAGATGTGTCTGCAAAGATGCAGCATCCTACCAGCGTGAACTATCGATGGCCTGGATTGATTACCGGAAAGCTCTTGATTTGACCTACCATAAACTTATCATCTGTCTTTTGGAAAGCTTAAGGTTCATCCGCGAATCGTGAGGTGCATAGAGATTGATGCCACTTCGGAAAACCAGATTCGCTATCTCATCTGGAAGAAATCTTGTGACAAATAACAGGGTCACCTTCCAGAGAGGTGTCTTTCGTGGCGACACCATGAGCATACACAAAGAAAATATAAATGGAATTTGGGTTAGAGAAATGCGCCAAGGTTTATTTGAAGCGAGGAAAACTTATTGGTATCTCTGAAGATCCTGAGTTCGTCGATAGGAGCGCTATACGACACCTTTGCGAAGGAGGGACTTATACATACCGGCACGTGACACAAAGCCGCATTCAGCATGTGACATCTGTAAAGGATACTCTCCGAAGCAGATATAAACGTCTTATCCGGCAGTTTTGGTCTTCCGAACTATCGGCGAGGAACAAAGTATCCGCAACGAACATGCTTGCCGTCCTGGTACTCTATCAATATGGAGTGGTTCCATGATTCTATGGGTGAGCAAAATGCATAAAATCATATCTATCTCGAGTACTCACTCCTGAAATGCCGGATTAAGAAATCACAAAGAAAAAACCTCCGTGAGCAGCTCCTCGATAAGAGGATGCATGGCATCTTCAACAGAAATGTGGAGGATCAGTCAATGTCGTGTGAGATAACTTTTGCTTTCCTCAAATCACCCGATATGAAGTCGGGCACGTAGGGTTGCATTTTGGCATGTTAAGACGGTGTCATTATACATACATTACATACCGTCACCACATTTTCAGCCAAGACATTCCCGATGATAGCTGCAGTGCGTGCCATGCATACCCCGAGTATCTGAGACACATAATATGTAGTTGTCCAACTCATGTGGGAACGACATACATCCAATGCCACAATGCGGCACTAAGAGTGCTTTATTAACATTCTCTGTCACTCTCACGGCATTAACCTTAATATCGCTTTGCTAAACGCTCCTAGGGAAATAGAGTCAATCGTCGAGAATGAGAAGTGCCGCATACACTGGAACTTTATATTCTGACAATTTTTTCTGTTGCACACTCGAGGTCTGACATAGTTATCCTTGACTTCGAGAAGCGAACAAGTTATCGAATTTTCGGCACCAGATGACAAAAACATCATAGCAGAAGGCAATCGTCCTTGAGTCGCTCCGTGTCCTTCGGGTGCACAATTTTGATACTTTTACCGGATCGTCGTATTGATTCCGTCACAGACTCTAACCAACTATCTTACGGTCGTTAGACGTGGTTATAGGTGAAATTTTACCGCGATTTCGCTCAGATCGGGTTCAATTTTTCAAATAAGCACCCGCTCCCGACGAATCCTGCGGTTGTCCTTATCACAAACTTTTAAGTATATATATGCATATACATACAGGCCCGTAGCGAGGGGGTTGGGAATGTGCCCCCCCCCCAATGGCCGTGCCGAGTCGGCATTCCCGCAATTTTCGGGTAATTGGACTATAAAGTCGGCTATTCGGCAACAAATTTTAAGTTACAAGTTAATTTTCTTGAATGTAATATTTACTTTTTCAAAAAGAATACTTTGAAATATTTAATATGTGATAATGTAATTAATTAAGTTATTTGTTGCATATATTTACATTTCAATAAAATATAGTAGAGTGCATACTATGTTTTAAAACTATTTAATATTATACATGTATTAAAACTACAGTTAGTCTTAAACGGTTTCTAAAATTTTAAATAGCTCAGTCTATTATTTTCTAAATTGAATAATTTTGGTACTCACCATATTGATACATTAAAAATATTAAAAGTTTGTACGTTTACAGACGTTAAAACAAAATTACTTTTCTGTATTAAGCATCATTATATTGAATCAATCAATCTCAATTCATTTTTGTGTAAAATTTGTCTTTTTAATCTTTGGACTGCGGATTTAAAAATAGCGAAAAATTTCACTTCAAAGAAAAACGTTCAAGATGCTTTAAAAAGTCGATAAAGTAAAAATGTAAACTACCTTGACCATCTTGACCTTTATATAAGATTTCCAGGTAATTCGAAGGTCAAGATTATTTTTAAAAGGGAATCCCTATTTTAAACTGTGGATTTGAAAAGAGAAACCCTATTTTTGTCATCGGATTAACATTTTTTATTCTTCACTTGGAAATGTTAAATCTAGAGCACCTGTTCAAGAAGCACTTAGAAATATAACTTTTAGCGTTACCCGGGAACAACGACGTGGAAGTAGTAAGTTCTGTTCCCTTTGGGGTTCTTGTTTATCGTGAGTCCCCTTGCTTCTCACGTTTGGGGTACTTGTTTACCATGAGCCCCATTGTCTCTCAGAATAACTGTAATTGCTTCACTTACCCAAGTAGTAAGTGATCGAAATTACCACCATCAGGTCTTCTCAATTTGTTGGCCGTTGAGCAGACACAACATTTTTAACATATCCCCACAAAAAAATCAGGTGATGTAAGTTCTGGTGAGCAAGGGGGCCATTCAATTGGACCTCTCCGTTTGATCAACCTGCCACTGTAATGGCTTTTTAAAAACTCACGAACGATAAGTGCCACATTCATAATCTTGTTGCTAAGTCAACATTCTCTAGTAATCCAGATAAGTGCTCTCTCAGCAACTCTAAGTAGGATTGTCTATCAACGTTTCCATAAGAAAGAAGGGTTCAATTAAGTAACCATTTACTATTCCACGCCATACCATAAGACTTCAGTGGGGAGGGGGGGGGGGCTTTTCGTTTGACCAATAAGAGCAGTTTTGTGCTTTAAGCTGTTCGTCACTGTAAAATTTAGCTTCGTCAGAGAAAAGTACATACCTTAATGAATGAGGATCATCTTGCATAATTTGTAAAGCCCATTGGCAAAAATTAACACGCGCCAAAATTTGATTTGGCCTCAAAGCTTACATTAAAATAATATGATAGGGGTGATAATTTAGAACTATTAAAATTGTCGAACCTGTACTTTGATATACCTATTTCTCTTTTATTGTGGCGACTACTAATATGTTGATCGAGATGAATAGCTGCTCGAATAGTTAAAGCTCGTGCACCATTTGCGTTATATTTCTGATGTCGGCGTTGGCGAACAAGATGTCTATTACGAGCTCTTTGAGTTAAATTTCTTATTGTCAAATCAGTATAATGTCTTCTGCCTGGAATAGGGGCTATTTGTACGGAGTTTTTAGTACAAATAGTCGCATCTTTTTAGCACTCGCAGGCTAGGGTGGACTAAAAAATTGAATTGAAAATTGTAAGGTTTTTGGAAAAAAATAAGATAACCTTAAAGTAACATAAAATTCACATAATAATAATGCGGAAAAAAGTTTCCTTTCGAAAAAATGTGATTCATGTTTTTAGGTTTAAACTTAGCTTGCAACAGATAATTAGTCTTTGTATAGGAGTCTCCAGCGAATAATTTATGCTAAATTAATTTGCATTGTTAAGCCCCCTCCCCCTTATGAATCCCTAAAAATGCCCCAAAAAACTAAAATTGTCAATTTTGTGCAAAACTGATACATATGAGCTCCGTTTTACTCTTTTGTGCAATAAATACTTTTTATTCGGCAAGTGAGGTGTTTTTAGGCATTTTTGAGATAATTTTCCCTTGTCCGTTATACTCTGACATTTTAAAAAGTACAAGGTATTATTAAAAAATTATTTTCTTTCAACTTTTAAAACTTATTGAATAAATAAACTTATTTCAACGACAAAACCATCTGGGCGAAGTTATTGTCAGTCTCCTTGAGGGTTCTATTGTAGAACCTATCGAAAACTTAAATTGCTCTTCCACCCCCGCCTGTCTCAATACAGTCCTAATCCATCTACTAATGGTTTGAGAATGCATCTCCTTATGTAGTCTTTAAAATGATAATAATAAGCGATTTACCTCTCCCCTGAGTTTTCGCACTGACCCCTATATAGTGCAACAGATTTTTCATTACGCAAAGTTTTGTATTACCCTTCATTAAATGTCTTGTACAAACCTATAGAAATGGAATAAAGTATATATAGAACCTTACAGAGCCGTATAGAGATGCTATAAATTTTATGTGGCTCTATATGGTTTTATATATCCTATTGTCCAGTAAGGATTAAATCCGAAACGCTGGTCCTATAATTAATAGCATGGTTAGTTTTCACATAAATTTTTCTAAATCTAGACTCTGTTGGGCTCCACTCCTTAAGTTGTTTTAAATGTATCCCTACGTGCCAAGTTGTAGTTAGATAAAAATTTATTATTCAGCGTGCTGGCCTTAAAAAAGTGACTTGTTTACACTTTCATTTTTACACAATTTTCTTATAACTAACACTTTAAAAACTAACATCCAGCCACACATTATCTCTAAGCCGCCCTTACCTTTCTCGCTTCACATCGCCTCGCACGAATGGCGCTACTTTCTCGCCTCGCACGCATGACGCTACTTTCTCACTTTGCCTCCCCTTGCCAGCTGCTGCCTCTGCAGCTAATCCCTAATCCTTATCTACTATTTAAAATATATACAATTGCTTGCTTAACCCACTCCATTCCACCTCTTCACACTCCTCCAACCAGTGCTCCACTGTTGCATCCCCCTTCCCGAACAATTCACACATCCTCTTCTCTCCAGAAAGCCAGAACCTATCATAACTCTCTATGCATCCGCATCTCTTTCTCGTTATAAGTTCCTGACTTCGTTGCTCTTCTTTCTCGCACAAATATTGCGCTCTCTCCCTTGGCATAACTTACACATAGTTCCCATTAAATCTTGACTCTCTTATTCTCTCCTTTTCTGCCGCCTTCTCTCTCTCCACGCTCTTTCTTTTAACCAATTCATATACCCTCCTTCCTTCCTCATGCATCCTTCTCACCTCATCCATCTGTAATGCATTCGTTCTAAAATACCTTTCCCTTTCCATCTACATCCTCCCACCCCAACGTTTGTTCTCCTTCTCCCACCAACATTCTCTAACCAGCATACTTCCCCCCTCTTCTAAAATGTTCTTCTCATATTTACACGCTCGGCTTCTTTGACTGGTAGCTGAGAACAACCTTATCTTCTGAAAAATATGAGTCATGCGAATGATGCTAATGAAATGACCATCAGAATTTTAAGTCATAACTGTATTGTTTTGATGTATCAACCGATATGGATGACATCACAACCTCTATTGGACGTTCTTTCAGGTCCTTTTTCCTAAACGCTTGCCTAATCCAATTCCCGATAAATGGGTACGATTCCATGCGAGCGCATGTATAATCCACCTGTAAGGCGCAAGTGAAAGTTTAATAAACTGTTTGTTTAGAACTGTTTCGAAGTTAAGAAGTTCTTTGAACACTGGGAATCAAGGATGGACTGTCCAAAAAGAAACTACCAGAATATCTGCCTGGCTCTTTTCTTTTATTTTCCCTAAAACTCTGGCAATCTCTTTCTTTTCATTCTCCTTGGCTATGA
The DNA here is from genome assembly GCA_010014905.2 of Druon quercuslanigerum. Taxonomy (NCBI): domain Eukaryota; kingdom Metazoa; phylum Arthropoda; class Insecta; order Hymenoptera; family Cynipidae; genus Druon; species Druon quercuslanigerum. Next base: position 10,717 of record JAAAKG020137850.1, read on the forward strand.
TGTTTTTGTCAGCTGGTGCAAAAAATTCGATAACGAACATGGTTCGCGTCTTGAAGTCAAGAAGGCCTCGAGTGTGCAACAGAAAAAATTGTCGAGAATATAAAGTTCCAGTATATGCGGCACTTCTCATTCTCGACAATTGACTCTATTTCCCTAGGAGCGTTTAGCAAAGGGATATTAAGGTTAATGCCGTGAGAGTGACAGCGAATGTTAATAAAGCACTCTTAGTGCCGCATTGTGCCTTTAGATGTAAGTCGTTCCCGCATGAGTTGGACAACTATATAGTATGTGTTCTAGATGCTCGGGATGTGCATGGTACACCTTGCAGCTATCATCGGGTTGGCTCAAAATGTGCCGACGGTATGTTGAGGTGAAAATGACACCATCTTGACATGTCAAAATGAAACCTTCCGTGCCCGACTTCAATCCGCGTGATTTAAGGAAATCAAAAGTTAGCCCACGAGACGTTGACCGATCCTCCACATTTCTGTGGAAGATGCGGTGCATCCTCTGCTTTCTTAATCCGGGCTTTCAGGAGTGAGTACTTGAGATAGATAAGATTTGATGCATTTTGCTCACTCCTGATACTGAAGTTAAGTCCGAGTGTTTCAGCAGCCTCCTCCGCTGCTTTATACAGAAGCGCTCTTTTTCCATCTTTTTCATGCTTCCCGACTGTACCCGAAAAAATCCTGTTGTGAAGACATTAAATATTTAATAGAGTATTACCGGGACAGCAAGTATGTTCGTTGCAGATATTTTGTTCCTCGCCGACAGTTCGGAAGACCAAATCTGCCGGATGAGCCGTTTATATCTTCTTCGGACAGTATGCTTTATAGATGCTACATCCTGAATGCGGCTCTGTGGTACGCCCAGGTACGTATAAGTCTCTCCAGCGCAAAGGTGTTGTATAGCGCTTCTATCGACGAGCTCAGGGTCTTCAGAGATGCATTTGTCTAACCCAAATTCCATTCCTATTTCCTTAGTGTATCATTCGACAATCCCTAGAGCTATATGTAGTTGCACTTTATATTTAGCATAAATCTTAAGATTATCCATGGTAAATACATGGGTGACCTTGTGCTTTCGATGTGCTGGTTTGCCGCAAAAGTACGCCTGGGAATGGCGAAGTGCTAGAGATAATGGCAATAATGTGAGGCAAAAGATGAGTGGGCTCATGGAGTCGCCCTGAAAGACACCTCTTTGGAAAGTGACCTTGTTAGTTGTCACAAGATTTTTTCCAGATGAGATAGAAAATCTGGTTTTCCAAAGTGGCATTAATCTATCTATGCGCATCAATATTTGCGGATGGACCTTTAAGCTTTCCAAAATACAGAAGATAAGTTTATGGGAGGTCAAACCGAAAGCTTTCCGGTAATCAATTCAGGCCATCGATAGGTCACGCTGGTAGGATGATGCATCTTTGCAGACACATCTATTGATAAGCAGGTTCTTCCGACATCCTGCTACGCCTTTCTTTGAGCCGCGTTGTTCATAAATTTCTTGTCACACAGCTCGATTGCCCGAATAATGCTATACGTTAGGATAGCTGCGAATATCTTATACAATGTGTTCAGACAAGTAATTGGCCTGTAATTCATTGGATGGGCTAATTTACCCATTTTCGGCAAGAGTACTGTGCGCCCTTCCATCAACCACTCCGGAATTGGCTCTTCCGACTTTAAATGTGAGGTGAAAATACGGGCCAGATGGTGGTGGGTTGAAGAAAACTTCTTCCAGCAGATGGTTTTGATACCATCTTGTCCTGGAGCAGAATAGTTTTTCATACCTCTCAATACTTCTTTCACCTCCTCGGTAGTGATCGTTGGGCATTCTTCCTCGTGTGTTGTTATGAGGGCATTACACAGCTACTTGAAACTATTTATGTTCTTTGAGTCTTCATCAAGTCTATGTTGCACTTCGTAGGCTTCTCTCCAAAATACTTCGACCTCCTCTGGTTTGGGCCGGTGGTGGACAGCAACTGGATGGTCTTGGAAAAGTCGAGATAGGTCTGAGAGAAACTGTTGGTTTTCTCTGACCCACCTCTCTCTCCGCTCTAGACTTCTCTTAGCGTCAGATAGTATC
>JAAAKG020137851.1:0-12798 GCA_010014905.2 Druon quercuslanigerum
TTAATTTGTTTCTACAAGAGAAGTATTTGGCATCGACGCCCGTTGAAATTTCTCAAATGCGATTTTTTGGGCCACCCACTTACAGAATTGACCAAACGTTCACTCGCTATTAAATACAACAATTTTTTTGAAAGAACATTTAAAAAAACTTTCTCGGTTACAAAATCTTGAATCGTATCATGAATTTCTAATTTTTATCAGATTTTGATTTTTTTTAAATACTACACTATCATGTACGCGCGATAACTTTTGTGGCGATAGAAAAGTTTAATAGAAGTGTAATAGAAGTGTTTAAGAGAAAGAATGAACTTCTATACGAAAGGTATTGGCTAATATTTAATAACATAATCTGAAATTAAATAATCAATTTAGCTTACTTAATTAAAAACAATTTAAATTAAATCTTTATGTAATCGATTTTGTGAACAAAGTGAAACACCTGATAATCAACTAAACAGTTCATAACATAAAAAGCACCAAACAATTATTTTCTTGGAAGCAATCAAATTATTTTTATTCGGCTTAAGTGCATCAAAATCCTTTGGAAATGTTTGGTCTGCTTTCTGGTTTTGACTTTTGTTAAATTTTGTTGGCAATCAATTAATATAATAATAGCATAAAAAGAATTCAGGAAGCATGTATTTTTCTAAAGAACTATGCTAAAAATGTATTTTAAAAAATAATAAAGTTTTATTATTTAAATTATAACAAATATCAAATTAAACAATCTGCAAGTAGTTTACCGATTTATGTACTTAAATCACAAAAATTTAAATTTAATCTTCATGTAAATTAATATTGTGAAAAAATGTATCAGCTAGTACATAATTAATCTGTTCATAACAGGAAATGCATTAAACTATAATTTTCATTCAAACATTGAAATAATTTTTATTCTACATTTTCTTTAAATTTTCGCGAGACTTTATTTTTTGTCTTAAATCAAAGTTTTTGTTCTTCAAGCTGAACTCAAGGACCCTGACAACAAAAGGCTTTCAATATCTGCGAGGGTCATCACTAATCTGCTTAAAATCTTACAAAATGTTTATATTGTTTATCTCCATGGTATTTATTTTTTATGCGTCAATAATTTTGTTTAACTGCAATAATTATGTTCTTAGGATGACAAATCTAAAAATGTCTGAATCTTTTTGCAGAAAACTTTATATGTATGCAGTTCTTGAGACTGACAGGTTCCGAAGTTTGAATAAGCGAATTATTCATTATAAAATTACAAGTTCTATCGGTCGTAACATTTTAATCCTTAGCAGACGTCAACTGCTTGGCCCCAGCATAGCTACCTGAATCCTGAAAATCGCATGCCCTGCCGGTGGGATATATGTGGGGGGCCAATGAATCCTGATTGTCATTTTTTTCAAATTGACAACAACTGGTAATTATTCAAATAATATTTATAAACAAATTTACTTTTTTGACATGATTTCACGAATAGGGCCAATTTTTTCTTGCGAAACCCACTAAAGATGTATCGTTAGTGACATTTTTCCAAGAATATGCTCCATTTTTGTTGCGAAAAATTATTTAATCAATTTCAATGAACAAATGTAAATTTTGGTTACTTTTGCAGGAATAGGCTTATTTTTTTTGTGTAGTAAACTAGAAATGTCTTACCATTGACTCCTTGTTGCTTTGCTTGTCCAGACAAAAAGATCTGTTTATTATTTAAACAATATTTATGTAAAAAAAATACAGTTGGACCATTTTTTATGAAAATTATTAATTTTCTTTGCGGAATCAACAGTTGTTTATGAACATTGTTTAAATAAATAACTTTTCTTATCCGTTGGCAAAGTATCATAGCAAAGAGTCATTGGAAATATATTTTTAGTTTGTTTCGCAAGGGAAATGGAGCCTATTCTTAGAAAAATGGTTAAACTGGGCATTTAATTATAAAAAATTGTTCAACAAATAAATATTTTTAATTAATTTGAACAAAATTACAGCTAGGAGACACTAAGAACACATCTTTAGTGGGTTTTGCAAAGAAAAAATTGGCCTTATTCGTGAAATCATGTTAAAAAAATGAATTTGTTTATAAATATTATTTAAATAATTGATGTTAATTTAAAAGAAAATATGACAACAAGGATTCATTGGCTAGACATTTTTGACCAATTCTGCAAAAAAATGGAGCCTATTCATTGTGACATACGAAAACTGTGCATGTGTTTATACAAATTGTTTAAATAATGCTGCAAAGCAGCAGATATTTTTTTATAATCATAATTAGGCATACAATTCTCTCTCATTTTATATAAAAATGGTGCATTCCTAACAATTAATAATTGCGAATCGCAAAAAATGGCAACAATTTTTTTCTTACTCTAACATACTGAAAACTATTGCTAGATAGTAATTACACTGACTGAGGCTGTTCTTTAGTCAATTCGCATATCTTACAAAAAAAGATACATCTGTAAAGTTGGGGTAAAAATATTGTTTATTTTGTTGTTAAATAAATAATTTAGGTATATCCTAATCGAAATTTTCGCACCGACTTGATATATCCAAAAGCCTTACGGTCATTAAAAAGAAAAAGTCTAAATCCATTGAAAATGGAGTTGCAGAGACATTTTTGTCCACAAGAAGTGCTTTTGGCTACACTACTCTGTGCGTCGGCGCCAAATCATAAAGCCCAATTTAGGGCCAAAATAGGCCCACTCGGGCCCGCCTGGGCGCGATAATAGCCGATTTGCCGAGTTGGGTACATTACCTAACAGGGGAGGCCCTATAGGCTACCTTTAGGGAGCTGCATTTAAATACGAGCGGGGTGGATGAGGTTCTGCGAGAGCGAATGAAGCGGTACGTCGCGCTTTAGGGGGAGAACTTAGACTCAAGTAGAAAGAACGTTTGGGTGGGGTACAACAGGCGGGATGGAGTCTTCGCGGAACTACGACTAAGGTAAGTGCGACATATCAACGAATTTATCGATCCCCACATTTCGTCCATTCGGTTTTACGGGGAAGCGCGGTAAACCAACAGTAATAGCAGACAATCATGCGATTTGAGAGCCTAGGATGGGCTCATGGCCTGTCGATAGGAGAACGGGAGTACCAAACAGCAGTAATGCTAAGCCGTATTGTTATGCTCCGCTGGTTAAGTAGAAGTGCGGATCAGGTGACATATTACTCACCGAAAGTAAGTACTTTAATATAGATAGCACATGATATGGGAACGCGAAGGGTCACGAACAAATCAGACCACCCATCACTCACCAAGTGTCGAGCTTCTTTCCCTAAATGAGTCCGAACTTAGTAAGAAAGGAAGAGATCGAACAAGGGCGGTTGAAGCAAACTAGAGTCAGACAAGGAAAATATGATGGATACAGACCCCAAGGTTTTTTAGAACTAATGAAGACCAAGTATAGGTCGTGTACCACAGGGTACGAAGGCCATCAGGCCCCAAGACGATACCAAGGAATAACGACCCCTCAGCAAACCAATTTACGTGAGAAGAATCGTGGAGTGGAAGGGCGAAAGGTTACTTTCAACAGACAAAAGGGCTACGCCTTGCCTTTTAAAGGTAATTGCGTGGAACTGGTTTCGTGAAAACAGAATAGGATGAAACACGTGTGTCCACTGCAAGTGGCATTTCCAAGCCCGCTTTGGGACAGTAAGATTACCTTGCTTGCAAGTACGGGCTTTACCATATCTTGACGAACACAATGGATTTCGTGGTCCAAACAAACAGTGCAAACCTTAGATCCGATGTTGGAAGGGGCATCAGACGTTAAAACAACGTTGGTTGAGGGTATAGCCTCACCGTCCCCAGAAAAGTCTCTTATCTCAGAATTAGCGTACAAAGAAAAAAGGACACAGCCCAAAAAGAGCAGTTACTTGGCCGCTATCAGCCCGGCATTAGCTGATAGTGAAGCCATACATATTGAGCTGTTTAAAACGCTTATTGTAGCAATTGACAACGAAAAGCGTGTAGCAGCCAATAGGACGAACGAACGTCCTATTGGAATGAGAAAGTAAACAGGAAAGCACGTTCGCTAAACTCAAGGAACAAATCGCGACAACACTGATTTTGACGCGTCCCGACTTCGAAGTCCTATTCGTACTCCAGACCGACACCAGCAGATGCTAGATGGTGTTAAGAGTGTAATTGTTTTTGCAAGCAGGACAATGTCGGAAGTGGAAAGAAAGTATTCGGTCACAGAGAAGGAATTCTTAAGCGTGATTTGGCTAGTTTAGACAATTGCATCAACACCTGCAGGGGTTCCACTTCACAGTTCTCACCGACCACAGTTCGTTGCGATGGTTACACAACTTTCATAAACCAACTAGTCGGTTGGCGCGATGGGCAGTTGACCTCTTCGAATATGATTTTTAGGTCGTACGCCATAAAGGAGAATTACACCATGTGCCTGACGCCCTTTCTTGGATATATTGGGAGGAAGTAGCAATCCACATAGCTGCCATGGAGCAGGTGGAGGAGTAGTAGTATTGTAGACGACTGCGTGAGGTGGAAGATACCCCTAAAAAATTCAATGGGTTAAAGATAGTAAGTGGAACGCTGTATCGGTAGCACCCAAATCCGATAATCATGTATCGCGAAATTTTGCTGTGGGTGCATTCTTGTGACACCTGTCAGAGATTTAAGGCTGACCAAAGACCTGCAGCAGGCCTATTTAGGCATTCAACCATTATATAACTTTATTTCGTTGAAAGCTGAGGGGGAAACAAGAGACCAAATGCATAAGATTCAATTCATTTTGGCCCTATTTTGCTAATATCTTCGTAACAACTAAGTTTTTTTATGTATGTGTTAAAAACTATTTAGAGACATTATAAAATGATAAACGGGTTTCTCCGACTCAAATATATCTTTGCGATTAATGCATTTTCCTCAGTTGTAATGGATGATTGAATAGTGGTTCTTGAACTGTTTCGGCTATTTGTTTTTATTAAATATAATAGTAGTGACGTTTCAAGAAATTCTAACTCAGAAGTGTTTCTCTCTCACTCACGTGAGTTCCCACCCTCCTTCTCGTGCTAAATATTAAACTAGTCGAGATGCCAGCTGACACCCGGACGTCTCCATCAAGGCTCGTATAGGAATATGCCTATCTGGCGCCTTATAAAAATAATCAATGAGCCTTATGATTTTTTCGCGGGTCAAAAGGGTGTGACCCAGGAATTCGGTTTACTCCGATATTGGTGTCGCGGTAAAAGGCAGTGAAGTGGCAGCCGTCTTACAGCCCGGTTTCCATTATGGCTCATCCTCGGCCAGGTCGTGGTTAACTGAAAGCACACGTAATAATTTGGAAAACCTCGCTATAATGTATATATATATATATATATATATATATATATATATATAATTTAAATGAAGGATTAAGCAACCACCGCTTGGTCCCACTGGAAGCATCTACCATATCAAAATGACACCGTCTCCATGTAAAACCGCTGTGACTCACACATATGGCCACGTCTCGAGACGTGAACTTAAACTAAAATTGTGAATCTTTTACCATAGAACTGAATTTTTAGCAACTTAGATAAAATTTCTACCAAATAAACAATTAAGTTTTCAACCTGAAAAGACAAATTTTGCAAAAAAAAAAAGCTGAACTCTCTTCAGAATTGTTTTCACTTTATGCCGAAATAGATAAAATCTCAGTAAAAAATATGGTAGTTGTCATTGTTTTAACGAAAAATATTTTAATTTTAAATCAAACACATTCAACAAAGAAAGATGAATTTCTAATAAAATAGTGGAATTTTGAAACAGAAGAGATTATTTTCTACTCATAAGTCTCTCTTAAGAGGAGGTTATTTACAAAAACACAAATTAACTTTAAAGTAACTTTTCAGCAACTAAGTTATCTCTAACAAATGACTGCCCAACTATATTTATCATGTACGAAACTGTTTATTTTATTAGTTATCACCAATAGAAATTGTTAAATTCTAATAAACTTTTCTATATGTGGATAACATTCGGAACACTGACTTGAAATTTTTGGCAGCTCGGATCCGGATTGCGATACAAAAGTCAATTTTCACTTCAAAATAAAAATCGAGACGTATTCTCTATCTATCTCTTTCTGAATATGGATTATTAAATTTTAATCAAAAACGTAACTAATTGCGAGAATATCGAGCTAGAAGTTGCAGATTAAAATTCCATACGTTTTTAAAATTAGCTTTGAATAGCGCTTCAGAAATTAATTTTTTGCAGCAATAAATAAAAACTTTCTTTCGTGAAGTTAAAAAGTTAAAGTTAGAAAAATGGCATGAAATGATAATAGAGGTAATACATATGAACGAAGAAAGGCAGGGAGAACGGTTAGAGGAAATAAAACTAGGAATTAGAAATTCGAAAAAAAGGCTGAAGAATTTAGAAGAAATATCAGACAAACAGGATGACCATAAAAAAAGGTAGAACATTTGGAAGGTATGCTAGTGAAGATCGAGAAATCTAAAAAGGAGCTTGGTGTAGTTGAGAGTGCGAGTAATGAGAAGGAAAGGCTAAGGGAAATAAGAAGAAGATTAGCAAGGAAAGAAATAAATAAAAGAAAAAGAAACATAGTGATAAAGGGTATAAGACTAGCAGGAAAGAAGTTGAAGGAAGGTGTAGAACATCTGCTAAAAAGGATTGATGGTAAAGTAGAGACCGAGGAAATTCGAAGTATAAGAAACGAAAAGCGAAGAAGAGAAAAAATTGTACAAGTCAAATTAAAGAAATGCGAACATCAGAGGGAAGTGATGATAAAGAAGTGGCTATATACAAGGTTTGTTAAAAAAAAGTGACTTCATTTTTGTCGGGGAATATTCATTTATTCATCAATATCCATTCTGTTCCCGTCAAAGCCTTTATCTACTTAATCGTAGCAAAACGACATCTTGTCATGGGTCTTTTTACTTTTGGGAATAGAAAAAAAGTCGCAGGGGGCCATATGTGGTGAATCCGGTTGCTGAAGCATGATTATGGTGCTGTGTTTGGCCAAAAAATCACGTGATGCAAAAGCCATAAATTGTTTCGCCACAAATCCGGACGTTTTTTTCGTATTGCTTTATACCAACGGCACATAGCTTCAAGGCAATATTCCTTATTGACCGTACGATCTACTGGCAAGAACTCATGATGCACCACGTAATTGTAATCGAAGAAAACAGTTAGCGAAACCTTCGCATCTGACCGCACTTGGCGTGCTTCTTTCTGCCTTTGGGATTCAGGATGTTTCCACTGAGAACACTGAGCCTCAGTTTCGATGTCATAACCATATATTCATGTTTCGTCACCAGTTATTACCCTTTCAAGCAAATCTAGATGGTCATTGACGTTATTCAACAGCTCCTGAGCGATATTCATGCGATTTCGGAACAAATTTCGTTGCCCCATATTTCAGCCCGGAACCATCCGTTAAAATTGCATTGCATGAACCAACCATTATGCTAACATCTTCAGCAACTTCTCTGCTCGTGATTCGACGATTCTCTACAGCAATTTTCTTCACTGCTTCAACGTTTTTAACAGTTGTTGACGCGCTGAGGCGTCCAGGGCGGGCATCGTCATTGACATCTTCTAGGCGTTCTATAAAGAGCTTGCACCACTTATAAACACTTTTTTTGCCAACATAATAAGACAAATAAAATCAAAAATTGAATGTACGTAACCCGCGAAATTTAACAAGTCACCTTTATTTAACAAACCTCGTATATTCAGTGATTGGGATATCATCTACACTGTAAAATTTATTTGATCGATATTATCATTAATTAAGTCAATTCATCTGAGAATGTGTTATTTGGTCACAGGTCCCAATTTTCGATTCTATCTTATTGTAGGCCTTCATCAAGGTAATACATAACCTACGTCAAATAATTGAAACAGATATGATAAACTTGCATAGCATTTTTTTAAACTTATAACGAACAAAGTTTGACAATTTTTTTTGATAAGTGTCCTTTAAAAATTTACTACATTTTAAAGAATAACGAAAACAAGGTGTTTCAATTTGGAAGGACAAACATGGACTAACGAATACATTAAAGATAAAGTAAATTTTCTATGAGTCATTAAGAAATATGGAAATTAAAATGGAGATTCAAATGAAATGTGCGCCAAAGTAAATGGAATTTAAAAATTGAAATAAAAATTTTATAAGATAGTTTAAAACATTTTATTTTATCAGATTGCCATGCATATTGTGGAAACCCTGTATTTTGATTGACTAATTCACAATGCCGTTCATATTCACAAAAGCGAGTTTTAAGTCTCCTAACAATCTCGCCAAAACAAATTTTATTGCAATATTTAAATTTTATTAGATATACTATACAAAATAAGTTTTCCTTGTTATCTTTATTCTTATTAAAAAAGAAGGAAATTTATCAAGTATGTGGTTATTAGTGAAATAAACATTAATATTATATAAGACGTTCCGAAAAAACCTTTAAAACATGGCAATGAAACCTTAAATTCAGTTTGCTTGTAATTCTCCTTTTATTTTTAGATGAATTATTATAAATTTCATTGATTCATTCTTTGATGATTAACTTATAATTTAGCAAAATGCATATCAAATTTTTAAAACCAATTTCTGATCAAACTCAAGCTTTTGTAAAGGATAGTTGGGATTTAAAAAAAAAAGCTTAAAAATATTAAATTTCCTCATTCAGATTCTACAGTTTTATTTGACGTGGTATCAATGTATGACAATATTCCATGGGACCTTGCATTAGATTGTATTGAAGAAAACTTAAATTTAAACCATAAAGTAACAATATTCTAAAATGTGTCATTGCCATATGTTGAAGGTCTTTCGGAACGTCTTAGGGTTTCTTAAAAAATACAATATTAATGTTTATTTCACTAACAACCACACACTTAATCAATTTTTTATATAAAGATAAAGATAAGAAAAAAAACTTACCTCATATAGTATATCTGATCAATTGTAATTATTGCAATAAAATTTATATTGGAAGGAGACTTAAACTTGCATTTATGAAAATAACCGGGATTGTAAATTAGGCAATCAAAATACTGGTTTGTCACAACACGCATGGCAATCTGAACATTATTTTGATTTTGAGATTAAAAATATCAAACTTTTGGCTCCAAAAAACAATACGCACAAAAGAAAAATCTTAGAGTCCATTCCCATTAATAAATTAATTAAAAATTCCATCAATTTTAAAACTGAAATTTTAAATATAAATAAAATTGATTGAACTATTTTATGAAAATGTGATTTTAATTTTTAAATTCAATGTACTTTTGCGCACTTTTCATTTGGATCTCCATTTTAATGGTCTCACAAATTAAAACACCTTGTTTTCGTTATTTTTTAAAAATGTAGCAAAATTGCTATATTGGAGCCTCTTAATTTTGACGTATCAATTCTATTCTAGTTTATTACATTTGTTTATATTATTTGACTTAGGTTATGTTGGGGTTTTTAAAGAAATTGATAAACAAAGGATGATTCATTGACTACTGAATCCAGTATCATTTGCTATTGGAATGTTTGACTAGAATAACATCTTCTCAGATCAATTGACTTTATTAAAGAAGAAGTTGTTATATGAAAGCCCGGAGAAAAATAGAGGATGATTTGACATGGATAGTAGGGAATATGCAGGACGAAGAAAGGAAAAATATAGTAATAAATAAGGTGCCGGGAAACAAGGAAAGAAATGAACGGAAGATAGGAAAATTAGAAATAGTAAGAATTAAAAGGAGATGAAAAACGAATGATTATCTAATAGTGAATGATGAGGTAAGAGAGATGGTCTAGAAACTAGAGGTAGGAGATTATAGTGATTCGTATCACTTTCGCTTAATGGTCACATTAAAGGGAGAACACATTAATAGAAATATAAAGAAAAAAGCAAGGAAATGGGATTTCTCAACAGAAGGAAAAAAACAGTTTAGAGAAAAGGTCAGAAATGTCAAAATGGGAGAGGATAATGTGGCCGAGGAGAAGGAAAAAATGATATGAGAAATAAAAAGAGGATTAGAGTGCGGAAGAAAATGTTATTTACAAATCTTTTTTATTTCTTAAAATTTGTCATGCATCATCTTTAAATTATACGTATAATTTTTTTAATATAAAACCCAAGAAATAGGCCTCCTCATTTAAACCTTGTATACGATATTGAGTGTTTTGTAACTTTCGCGCTCTTTGGGCTACTCCTGCCTCCTCTATTCGCGATTTTGTTTGGTGGGAATCTGGCAACACTGGGAAGAGGTCGCAAGTAGTCGTCGGCGAATTGAGGACTTGCCAACATTGTAGCATGTATGGCAAGAAGGTAGAAGACGAATGGAAAATAAAGGAAGCTAACAAGTGAATGTTGAAAAAATTCTATGGAAGGATGGAATGGCTGAGAAGAGGATGAATGAGTTAGAGAAGTTTAGAGAGGCGAATGAGAAAGAATGAATGTGGAAAAATGGCAATATGAGAATCAGTTAGAAAAAACTGAATGTGAAGACAAAAGGAAACGGAAGTCGCCTAGATTAGAAGCCCAAACATCTGCAAGTAGTTGTTATTATTCATTAGTATAATTAGATTGAGATGTGCTCGATCTCTCTCTTCGATCGCTCGCTCACTCCTCCGACCGAAAAATTGCGCTGTATTTATGTAGAAGTAAGGAGATAGAAGAATTTATGTAAACAGTTGTAAACATTGTAAATAGTAAGGATAAGATAATACAAAGTTTGTAGATGGCCATATAAGAAACAGAGGTCATGTAAACCCTTGGGGGCATAGATATATAAAGGATAGACCGACAGTCTCTTTGATCCGCCGACACTCCTGTTTAGAGAGAGAGAGAGAGAGAACGATTTTAGTGAGTACTTCTTTCTCTTTCTACTGGGGTCACGTGGGCTGGTGAGAGCGGAGCGCGAAAACAGTCTACTCGCGCACGCGACCCCAGTAGAAAGAGAAAGAAGTACTCAGTAGAAAGAGAAAGAAGTACTCACTAAAATCGTTCTCTCTCTCTCTAACCAGGAGCGTCGGCGGATCAAAGAGACTGGCGGTCTATACTTTATACGTCTATGCCTGCATCAGTGAGCATACATATGCTACACCAGAACGGGAGGGAGGGAGACAGAGAGAGAGAGAGAGAGAAAGAGAGATAGTGGCTAGCTCAATATTATAGAGGAAGTGAGAGGATAGCTGTGTTGGTGCCATGCTTGATACAGCATTCTATTAATAGCCATTTTCAGACGCATTGAATGTGACATTAAATGTTTTTCGCAGTTAGGTGGCCTCACTCAAGAGTATATAGCCTCCTAAAAGAAGCAAAGCTTCAAAAACCGCAACTTTTTAGTATTACTGTAAGAAAACATTCTTCCAAATAATAAGAAATTTTTTAAGCTAGTACTTTTTGTGATACTTTTCTTCGCCAAAGCTAAAAAGCGAGCTTACCGCCAGGTCTCCATTTGCAATTAGTTATTAATAAACAATTCATATTTTTAACTTTTTTCTTTATTTTTTATGCATAGCTAGGGTATAATGCGCATGTATACCAAATTTCAAACATTTTCAATAATATTTGCATGAATGAATGATTTATGTTTTAAAATATAATTGAAATGGCGAAATTTTTTCTTCCGTTTTTTAATTTTATTATTAAAAATGGACATGGGAAAGAAAAACTTTAATTAGAAAAAAGTTCCGTGATGCAAAGAAGTGACAGCAATGCTTCAAGGTTTCCGTGACACACATTTTTTTAGAACAAAGAAAGTAGCAAAAATGCGCAATCATGTTTTAAACATCTCAAAAATAGACGATTTAATAGATAACAATTTAATTAGGCAATTTTCGACAGGAAGAAATGTTTTCTTTTTTTCAATTATTTTAAATTCGAACTTTATGATAATTTCAGAAAAATGCAATCTTTTTTTGTTGATTAATGTTATGATTTAAACAAAAATGCATTTTTCAGGCATTTTTTTAAAGAAAAATTTGATTTTTTTGAAGCCAGTTTTTTTTGTTGGGAACTTCATGACAATTTCGGCAACATTCATAATAAGTTGAGAAATTTTACGATTTCATTCCAAATTTTAATGAAAAAATTAATTAATTTGAGAAATTCTATGACATTTTAAACTAATTTGAAGTTTGTTTGATTTGTTTGAAAAAATTATAAAATTTATTTAAAAAATGATGAATTTTGCGGAAGTTATCATAAAATTCCTGATTAAAAAAGTTAACATAGAAAATAACGATTTGTTCTGTAGACATTTGCCTCATCAATGCACTTGTTTAAAAAAATCATGAGATTATTAAAAAAATTATGAATTTTTATAAAAATTATCATAAAGTTCCTCGTTATAAGAAAATTCACATCGAAAAAACGAATTTTTCTGCCTGTTGCTCTTGGTGGTTCGGAACCCACCTTAAACTGTAGGTCCCCCTCCCACCACTAAGTAAATCTGTGGGAGGTGTGTTAAGGAATAGGAGGAAGGTGCAAGAAAAATGTAAACCCTTAGAAGACACATTAGAAGCTTCCACTGTAAACGATTATAATCCCAAGAGAAAATTTTTTTACTCTAATATTGTTTTCATTTAAATTTCTTCCAAAATAACTTGAAACAAGGTGTAGTTCTGGAAATTATTGCAATACCGTGAACTAATGTTACTCTAGGAAAATTAGGCAATTTTAACTATTTTTAAATGGTTTTAATGGTTTTAATTTTTAAGTGGCCAAATGGTCATTTTTTACGTCATATTTTTTTATTTATAAAAAAATTAAAGATATTTTAAAAATTAAAGGTATATTATTATATTCACCAATAAAATTGAAGATTAACGCCGAA
>JAAAKG020137852.1:0-12798 GCA_010014905.2 Druon quercuslanigerum
TAACGCCGATTACAAAGGTTTATGGTGAGATATGAGCTGTAAAATAAGTGAAAACGAGGTGGCGGTAATTTACCGCCTCGCGCCCACTAGTGATAAAAAAAGGCGCGCCCGCATGAAGGTTAAGTCAGTCGAACTAAGAATCATTGAAGGTTCTTACTGATTAGAGAATTAATTTTATACTTATTATTATCTATAATATATAAAAACCATTACTTACATAGCATTTAAAAAAAAGGTCATAAAGTGTACCAATGTCAAAAAACAATCTTTGATCTATAATGCCCTTCTTTTGAGGATCTTTTGGATAAAAATGGTTATTTTTGGCGTATTTGTTCACCAAATATCCTAGAATTGCTCGGCTGGAAATATAGCATATTTGATCAGTATATTTATTATAACTTTTGCTATGCTGAATACATAGAATTTCACAGCAAATCAGTAATTAATAAAGAAAGACCGTGAAAGTTTTTTTTTGATGATCAATAGGAAATTAGTTTAAAAAGTTACTGAAGATTTTTTTAAATTACTTGATATTTCAGTCACTTCAGTATGCCGTCATAAATCTCTTTAAAAATAAAAATTTGAATTTATAAGCGGGAAATTATTCATGGCCTATAAAGTTAATTCAAATCATAAAGAGTTAGATTGGTTACGAACCTTTCGCATAAAATAAGACCGTTATCATCGATCGTAGGTATAACATGTTGTGGGTTTATCTGAAAAAAATTAAACGCTTAAAATGCACTATTTTTAATTTTTATGTATATACTCAATAATCAACAAAAAGAGAAAAATTTTTATTATTTTTAGTATTCTATCCAAGATATAGGTGGAATTAAATTATCGAAAATCTCCGACTCATTTTTGTTGACTGCCTGCTTGTTTTTATACTGCGTGTTGTGAAGTGACTGTTTTCAGTTTGCTTTTTTTAATTTTCGAGAATTTTGAAAATCGAAATTTTTAAATGAAGAATTATAATTCCAAACATTTATTTTTTAAAGAGAACATTTAAATTGTAAATTAATCATGCTTAATAAAGGCAACAATGTAGTGTTCTTAACGTTTGTAACAAATATTTTAAAAATTACACAAGTTATTCTATTCATAAGCCTTGACCATATTAAATGAGGCAATATGTATTTATCTATTAATAGAGATTAGGAATTTTCTGCACCATAAATGTAAATCAAAATTTAGAAACATTTTGCTACCAGACTGTGATTTGTATTCTTTTTTACATATTCAAAGTGATGACAAAAATGAAATTATGAACAAAAATTTAGAATATCTTAGTTTAAGAAATTTATAGACTCTAGGTAACGATAAAAAAGTGTTCAGTTAAATACTGATCACCAAAAAATGATCGGTACCGACAAATTGAAAGAAAAATTTAGGTTTTTGAAGATTTTAAATAAAATAATGAAACTTTTAAAGGATTTCAAATATTTTAATATAATGATTTTTTTAGAATTCCAGGTAAAATTAAAATTAATTTTTCTTTGATAAATTGATCTAAAGAAAGTTTTTAAAAAGGTTTCAAACATTTCAAGTGATGCCCTGAAAAACGAAATGTAGATTTTTTAAGATTTCGAATCAAAAAATCAAGATAATAAAAAAATGTCTTAAGACTCCTGGAAATATTTAAGGTATTCTTTATTTTTTAAAATTAATTTTAAGAGAATATTTAAAAAGATTACAAAAAAATTCGAAAGATTTTCAAAATTGACCAAAATTAATCCAGAATATTTTTAAACAATTTTGTAATGACTCGAGTCATTTTAAAAGATATTTAGGAATTTTTAGAATTTGGAAGAGATTAAAAATAACTTAAAACTTTAAAAGATTTCTGATCATTCATAAAATATTCTTAAATTTTTTGCGATTGTCAAAAAGTCTTAATATCTTTCCAACTACAAAAATTGTTTTGAATTTTCTCATTAAACCTATTTTATTTTGTATTAAAAAACATTTTTTTCTTCAAGTTATAATTTGCCCACGATTTTTTTATTCTGGACTAAAAAATGTTTTTTGTCATAAAATCAACAATTTTGATAAAAATTCGGCTTTCTGGTTTAAAAATTGATTCTTTTTAGTAGAAATGTAATATTTTATTTTAATTAAAGTGGCAAATGTTTAGTTTAAAATTAAAATTATTTTTGGCTATGAATTCAACTATTTTTCTGGTAAAAAAATTTAACTTTTTTGTAGAAAAATCTTCTCGTTTAGAAAATATTTAATGTCATTTGGTTGAAAAAACAAGTGGTTAAACATTGACTTATTTGCTTTAAGATTCAACGATATTGTTGAAAATTGGTCTTATTCATGAATTCAATTATTCTTTGAGGCCATGTGACGAGTTGGTCACGTAACCAGATTCCTACCTTACCGACAGTTTTTTTATTTCCTGACTTATTTTCAATCGAAGCACCACATCGAGTCTGACCCTTAATTTTAATAATGATGAAAAAAGAAAAAAAAATATTTACAAAAACCAACTTTTCCATAATTATTAAAATTTAGGACCAGACCCAGATTTCTTAGTGCTTCTTATTTATTATCGCAAATTTTCAACTCGACGTGGTGCTTAGTAGGAATTTAGTTACGTGACCTACTCATCACATGGCCTTAATAAAAATAAAAATCATTGTGCCTCGAAAACCTCACAAGCTTCGAAAAGTTGATTGGCTTTTTATTATTTAAAGTTGTTTCATATTTTAAATTAAATTTTTTAAACTAAATCTACAAGTACTCCCTTTAATAAACAAATATCATAAAAGACCGAATCCATGTCAAATCATGCAGGCCGGCGTGCGACATGTTCAGGATTAGATTGCCTATATGAAATATTTTTGCCAAATTTACTTTAAAAACCTTGCCCTTTGAACAATTTATGATATATAAAAGTTATTCTTGTTACAGTTTATGCAGTTTCTGCATTATTTCAAAATTCCAAAAAATAAATAAATAAAAAATGGTAATGTTTTTTTTTATTTTTGAAAGAAAGAAATTTGTTTCTCAAAAATTCCACCTTCTTTTTCTGAAATTGGTTTATTAGTGCTCTTCGTCGGCACCTGGTATTTGTGATAAAAAAAAGATTAAATAGGTCTTTAATTCAAACAAAAATTATTATAATGTGTGTATGTTAAAAATTTTCAGCGGATATCTGTTAGTTTAAACAAAAATCATTCAATTTCACCAAAGTTTTGAAATTTTAAATATTTTTTTGTTATGTTTTGTTTTTTTTTTCGTTAAAAATTCATACTTTTAATTATTAGTTAATTAAATTCGCAATTTTTGTACAATTTTTATTTTGTTGGAATCTATGCTTTTTTCACATGAAATGGGCGACGAAAAAAAATCAGGTTCAATTACAACGATTTTATTGTCAATATTATATTGTAGAAAAATATTATAGGTATATATTAATTCTGAAGTAAAGACTTCAGTTTGAATCAATTATCAAACATATTGCCCTTGCTTTTCAATTACTTTAAATAGTAGATACAATAAGGAAAAATTTTTTAAATTACTATCATTTTCATATTTTAATTAAAAAATTTGCGTAAGAAAAAAATAGTAAGCGTTTTTGTTTTCTATCTGTTATTAAATAATTCATTATATCATTCATTTCTCTAAATTTGAATCATTTGCTGAAATATTCATTTATCATTATATAAAGTATTCTAAGTGGAAATTCAGTGCAACGCGACGTGAATTCTGGAGAGCAGTCACTGATTTCACAGCGAATTCTGAAATTGCATTACGAACTTCAGTGAATTTTTACTAATTAGTAAAGCGAGAAGTATGTCACTGATTTGCAGTGATATTTCACTGATTCAAACTTAGATCGTACATTACCGCTTTTTTCAACAACACTCAACAAAATTTATAATAGGGTTTAAATTATAAAAATAATTATCTTTTTTCAAATTCTTACGTACCTTGACAAATTCTGGCTTCATATGATCGCCTTCAAGGGGATTCACTTTAATATAATTAAAATGGATACCCAACGCTTTAGCAAGCATCATAACTGTCCGGCATGGTGGACTAGGATCAAAATAATAAAAATCGATCGTCATATTTATGATGATAGATGTTTTTGAATCTACCTCAATATTTTATTTTTATTTAAAAAAAACAAGTAGGGAGAATTGAGGATAAGGTATTCAACACTGGATGTATAAAAAGTAACTGAATTGTTCTAGAGAATAAGTTCAAGTGTAAAGACAATAAGTTGCCATGACTATACAGAAGCAAACAATGACAAGAAGAAAGTATATTTAAGAATATACTTTTCTAATAGCTTCTAATTATTTAAATTATTCTTTATTTTTAATGACATTAAAAACTAATACTTCCATATTTTAAGTACTAAATTGTATTTCACCAAAAAAACAAAATTATAAATTCTAATACATATACTTAAAACATTTCAGTGTATCAGAAAATGGCTACTAGTGATTCACCGGCCATAAACACTATAAAAATAATAAAAATATATATTAGTTTATTTCAAAATACTGACGCCTTATATATTAATAAATGAGGGTTTGACCACTAGCGTGGTTAAAAAATGTATTGGAAATTTTTGTCTTCGAATTTGCAATCGTTCCTAAATTTGTTTGAATCCACAAAGAAATAAATGCGTTTTTTTAATTATATCTAAAGATTCCACAAGTCCTATTAAGTTTATCGCGTATTTCCCATAAGAAAAAAAGACGTTTTGGTACATTTTATTTAAATTTGTCAATATTAGTTGAACCGAATTGAAACTAAAAATTTCTCTGCACAATAAGCCTTAAAATACGAAGCAAAAATTATATTTTTAATACCGCATTCATGAGTCTGTTGTATAGGGTCCCAAAAAATCCCATAAGTGAAAAATTGAATTTGCGAGTTTACTCTAGACAACATAGATACTATGCACAAGCGCTTCACGTGCTTGTAATTATATTAAAATAATACATTTGGATAAAAATACTATAAGCTTTATTGATCTTTCCGCAATTCGTGTACAGTAGAATTTAAATATAATACCAGCCGATTTTTCTTATGTGTATTCAAACTTTTTAGTCTGTACAGTATAATGGATAAGAAACAACAACAAAAAACTTTTCACCTTAATTAAAAAACTATTATCTTAATTAACCTCATCTTTTCACTATTTGATATTGCATTCATAGATACATATATTGTGCTTATTCTTGCTCGCTCATAATATACCGATTTTTGTAAAAGCTACCGTGTCCCATTACCCGCTTCTCCCCATTTGTTCTCCAGGTTGAGGAATCTGAAGAGCGTTCTAAACAGTATGATTAGATTAGAATTTTAATTTTCGTCCATCATTCAGCAGAAAATATTCATCAAAAACAAAGACTTTTTTTACTATTTTTACGTAAAATTTGACCCTCCAGTTTTAGTCAAACGTTGAGACCCCCTGAATCCAAAAAACAGGTTTTTACGAGTGTGTTTGCGTGTCTGTCTGCCTACATGTATGTATGTATGTATATATGCTTGTCTGTGTGCACAATAACTTTTGAACAAATTAATCTATTATATTGAACTTTAGTACACTCTTTAAGTGTCTAATGCTAAAAGTAAAGCTCGTTAGCCAGCAATCTTGTATAAAAAATTCAAAAAGTCAGCGCATTTTGAATATTTTTGAGACCACTTTGCTTCAAAGTTCAAAAATTCTCTTTACGGATATTCATTGTATTCTAAAAGACGAACCACTTATCTCCATGACTTTTTTCACAAAACCAAAAATTACCAGAGTTATAGCAATTAGGAAATTAAAAAAAAAACACAAAATGAACCCATAAAGTTATCATAACAACTTGTTGAGTTTTCTTGAAAAATCAATAATTCAATTTTGTCACAGTGCTGCTAAAGGTTGGTGACCTTCTCAGCAAAAAACACTAACCAACTATGACTCTCAGTTGAAACTAGTCGTGCCCCCGCCACACCCTCATTAATCGAAGTTTCATGGGATTATTGTGGTAAGTAGACTCTCCTCGGATGTTTCCGATATTAGTGCTCAGAGTGCGCTTTAAGCGCTGCAAGGTTCTCAACCGATTGAATTTTCGCCCATTTGTCACTGTGAGCCAATTCCAATTGTTAGAAAGCCAATGGTTACAAACTTAAACAAGTGTTTATGGTTGCGATCGGGACTGTAGTTTTTGGTGGAAAAAATGCTGTGTTTTGATCATTACTATGCTCCACATGTCCAATATGGAAATTTACCACTTATTTATTATATTATATTTCTTTTGTTCTAATTTGGAATTTCCTATTTGATCGCAACAATTCTTAAATTTTAATGTTTCATATTGGGGTTAAAATTGTATGTGAAAAACTCATTTGTTACTGTGATTGCCTTAATAATAGTACGACAGTCCTAAACTAATTACAACTAATTTGTATCTAATTCCCATAAAACAGAAGGTATCCGAAATCAAAAACCAAGCCCCCATAAGAATGGAGACTTGATTTCGAATCCCGACCACCCCCTTCTGAGAATCAGTCACATATATATTCGAGATCAGGCGTTTTAACAAAACAACTAGAATATGTGCTGAAGTTCTCCTAACAACATTTGGCAAGGCCTTCTGTGGGTTAACTTAAATGGAATATCTCGGTCTTATAAACTATAAATTCATCCTTAGGTTCCTCATCTTGGATATTCTCGATTTCTTTTGCATAAAATTACTTAGTTAAGTCATGAATGTAGTTTTTAATACTTTAAGTGTTATATTTCTTATGTATATCTATATTTCTATCATTTGGTTTCGCCTTAACTATTATTCGCAGACATTTATTTTGGATTCTTTGAAGCGCGTCTAAATTAGTGCTACTTGTACCAGACCAGATCGGTGCTGCATAAGGAATTATAGGCCTCATAATTGCCTTAAATAATATAAGTTTATTTCTTATAGTCATATTACTTCTTCTACATAACAGACAGTTTAATATTCCTATTATGCTAAGAGCTTTCTTTTTTACTCTTGCGATATGTACTCTATAATTTAGTTTGCTGTGCAGGTCTACCCCTAAATAAGTCCCACTAATTTTTGGCACAACTTCATTATTGTTTATTAACAGCTTTCGAACATATTCCTTTCTGGTCTTAAATTTAAATATAATAAATTCAGTCTTGTTTACATTTAGTTTTAACTTCCACCTATGATAGTATTCTAACAGAATATCTAATTATACTTGTAGTTTCTCAATTGCTAATCTAATTCGCCACGAGGCTACATATAGCGCAGTATCATCAGCAAGCTCAGCTAGCTTAACTTCCTCAGTTCTTGGGATATCATTTGTATAAAAGATAAAAAGCACTGGGCCTAGGATGGAGCCTTGCGGTACTCCAGCTACTATTTCCCTTCCAGTTGAGGTTACTTTATTAGCAGTAACAACAAAGGTTCTATTTTTTAAATAACGCTGCAAAATTTTAAGAATATATAATGGGAAGTTGATATTGTGTAATTTATATATAAGTCCTTCGTGCCAAATTGTATCAAATGCCTTTTCTAGATCTAGCATTACTAGAGCTTACTACGTACTTTTATTTTTAACAAATCCAAATTGTTCAGGAATAGTTAATTTGTAGAGGTGTTCAAATTTCTTGATACGATTTAAAATTATCCTTTCAAAAAAGAGTTTATCTTTACCCGTTTTATGTATAGGAAGAATATTTGCCTTTTTTCAGCATGAGGAAAATATGAGTAAGTAAAAGAAACATTAAAGATGTATGTTAGGTGCAAAAACGCCTTTCTGGGCAAATTTTTTAATTTAATATTTTGGATATTATCTAAGCTCGATGCTTTTTTAGGTTTTGTTCTTAAAACTGCTTTTTTAATCTCCACAGGTGTAACTAGATTAACGCAATTCACATCAATGGTTTTATACTTTATTTCATTATAAATTCTGGTAGAGATCCCCTCAGTCCCGTGCAATATAGGAATAGTGTCATTATTCTTTGTAAGACACTTTGCCATATTCCATAACCAGTTATCTTTAATTTCTAGGTTCTTTGATCTGTTAGACCAGCTCTCATTACTATTTTTAAGTATCCTTTTGTAAATTTTATTAGATAATTGATTTTTACTTTTATCAATTTCCTTGCTCTTAGTTCTCTGAATAATTTTTCTAAGACCAAAAATAAATTAATTAGTTCTTTAACATCCTGAGGTATATATTTAATAGAGCTATTGTAATTTAGTTTATTTACTGGAATTGACATTTCCTTAGCTAGGTGAATGACACCAACGAGATCGCCAAAAGCCTTTTCAATTCTCTCCCTAGAGGTAAAACCCCCACTCAATATTATTATTATTATTATATATATATTATATATTATTGTTCACAACTTGCTTAAATTTATTCCAATTTACTTTACTATACTTAGGAAAAGTTTGCATACCAGTATTAATAGTTTTAATATTAGTTAATACAATGAGGACCGGCAGGTGATCGGAGTACAGTTCTCCTATTACATCAGCCTCTATATTTCATGAAATATTTTTTG
Source organism: Druon quercuslanigerum (assembly GCA_010014905.2). NCBI lineage: Eukaryota > Metazoa > Arthropoda > Insecta > Hymenoptera > Cynipidae > Druon > Druon quercuslanigerum. The sequence continues at coordinate 8,534 of JAAAKG020137852.1, forward strand.
CAAGCCCTATATCTACTGTGCTAGGGAGTGTGCTATTATATGGAAATAGTAAACAAATACTAAACAAATGTTTAAGAGCATAATCATGAATGATTCTGCCTTTAGCATTATTAGCTCTGCAATTCCAGGCCGTATTCTTAGAATTTAAATCTCCATATACAAGAACTTTATTCGAAACTTTGAAAATACTGTTTAAATCTTGCAAGTCTAACTTATGCTGTGGAGCCTTATATACTGAAATTATAGCAGTTCTATCTTCGAGCATAATGCCTACTGCTTCAATGACTTTAGTCTGTATTGGTATTTCATGAAATTTAATATTAATTTTAATTATAATAATAACTCCTGCGCCAGTCTCCCCTGTGTCCCATCTTTTCTGATACAACTAAAACCTGGCATTTTAAAATTTTTCTTTTCCTTCAGTTTAGTCTCATTAATAAGCATAATATCAATATTATGATCAATTATAAATAGCTTTAATTCTGATTGATTACTAGTTATGCCATTGGCGTTCCAATGGCCCATAATGAGAGTGGAAGTATTGCCCCTAACGCCCACCATTGATAACCTAATAAATAACCTGCAGTTGTTCTGCACTATTTTTACAATTTATTAACTTAGTATTTAAAGTCCTTACGAGCCTCAGAATCTTACGTAGATCGACGATTTCGTTCAGTTTGTCAATTTCTTGTGATAGACTCTGCAGGTCATTGAGTCCCTCGGATGTGGATTCTGAAGCGGTTCTTCGCGGTCCCCAATTTGTTGTTGTTTTTGCAGTTATCTCAGCAGCATTTTGAGCAGGAACATTTCCCATTCTGAGTAGTAGAAATTCTCGTTGATACTCTAGTAGCGATCTCTGCCTCACACTTGTAGATTCTCCATTCTTGGGCCTTACCTGGCCAGTTTTTATTTTGTTGTCACTCCTTTTCTTCTGTACTTTTTCCAGATGCTTCACATAAACAGGGCACTTTGAGTAGTTTGCCGGATGAGCACCACCACAATTGCAACACTTCGAAGGAAGATCACTGGTTTTATCACAGTTAGCAGTCAAGTGACTCTTGTCGCACTTTACACACTTTGATTTATTTTGGCAGTAAATCGTGACGTGTCCAAACGACTTGCAATTATAACATTGGGTCACTTGCCTGGAATTTTTGTATTTTTCCCATTTCACTTTCACTGAGCATATATATTTAATGTTCCAGACTCCTTTCATGTCTAGATCCTTGTCAAATGTGAGCATAAATACAGAGTTTTTGTAGGGTACAGGAACAGCCTTTTGAGAATTGATATCCTCTCACATTTCACTCCTTGCCTTTCGATATCCTCCTGTATTTCTCCAGTAGGTATGTTAGGCCAGATAATCCACCAGAGATGAACATCGAACGTTGAGTTGAGAGCCTATAGCACTGTTGAGCCTCCTCTTCTTGCTTTGGATGTCCTGAGGTCCAGGAGTGTCTCCACCCATTGTTGCCGATGTTGAGCAATTCCTCAAAACGCAGAGCTCCAATTCTCCATCATTTACTACATACAGCAGAAGTAACCGAAGAAGAATCAATATTCGGATCGATTAAAAATTTCGAACAATCGGATCCAATCACTATCAGTCGGATATCATGATCCAATTCCAATCTTCTTGTGCTCCGGATTCGTGCTACGTCTTTTTGGTCCGAGTGAAAGTGGAGAGCGCCAAAATGTTAAAACATTTTTGAAAATGGGTGCAAACGTAAATGATAATCTTATGGACCCAGCGATAATTTTTGGAGCTGCTGATCTACTTTTAGAAGATGAGGAACTAGAAAATCACCCTGACATGTTCGCACTCTTTGACGAATTGGAAAATCATGCAAAAGGTACCATTTTTACGTAGAGGTTATACTCATGTATTCATTTTCAGGTAAACATTAACATGAAAATAGAATATAAATTATGTTGTCGAAAATTAAAGTTATATTTAGGCATACTTGAAAGTAATGGTTGAATGAAAGATTACATTTTTATTTCGTGGGCGAAAACATAAGCATTTTAAAGAAATAGAATATTACAGTAATTAAATATGTTACTTTGGCTTCGAACATTAAAAAAAAATAAGAAAAAAAATGTATTTTGAAATATTTAACAATTCTTGTAAGTTTTAAATAAAAATTTGCGATTTATCATTAAATCTAAAAAAATTTTAATTAATATTTTTCTAAATATTGCTCTTTTTAAAATTTAACTATAATTATTGAAATAGTTAAAATCTGCAGATACACGTAAAGCACTATTAGCATGCATGAAAATATTAAATAATCTAATTTTTTTAACCATTGGTTTTAGTTCTTGTTTGCGGAATTAGGCGAGGAATTAACTGTTAATATCGCTACAATGATTTGATACAAATTGATAACAATAATTTTTTAGAGAAAAAAAAACCCGATATTTGTTTGAAATGTAAAAATTTATTTTTGATCTCTATTTTTGAAGGTAGAATATTAATTTTCTGAACAAAATCTTTGTGATGAAGACGAATCCGTACACAATGAAATAATAACACCCCTTTTGCCTCGCAAAACATTTGCCCGATTGGCCAATTTTTTTGTCCACACGCTGATTTGCAACAAAAAAATTTAAAAGAAATCCCAAATTATATTTATCGAAACTTCAGTGAAAACACTCATTTCTGTTTACATTAAAAGAATTTTGTCCGATAAAAAAATTGTATCAGAACACTTGTAATATTATTTTCAGCGTACATACTCAATACTTACAGTATTGTTTTCAGATTTCGAATAGCATTTTCGTCTCACACGGCAAACTTTTCTATCGATTTTGGAGGATATAGGCCCAATATTAGACCAACGGAACCCTGGACCACGAAGAATGTGTTCAGGGAAATAATTAAGCATTGGTTTATGGACATTTTCGAATCAAGAAGTGTATAGGTAAAGAAGCTGGCAACAATATTCAGTAATTTAAATATTGTGCATGGCATTAGGAACTGTCTACTTATATACACGAGAGAATCCTCTTGACATTTTTCTGTAAAACTTTACAGATTAGTATTATCCCAAAATAAAATGAAAATTATATTTTAATTCAACTTCAAAGTGTTTGCCTTTTGCTGAATGGATGCAGCAGGATCATTGTAATGATAATGATCCTGCTGCATCCATTGCACAACAATTTAGTTCCCCATTTTCTGTCGACTTTTAAAGGATTAGCTAACTCTGTCTTATAATAACTAATATTTGGAAGCCTTTTATGTATAACGACAGTTGCTTTATTATTTAAATAAATAAGGAATACTGACTAGTATTACTGAGACTTACAAGTTCCCGTTTTCAAAAGCCAAATTCCTATACAGGGTGTCCCAGGAGAATTGTCGTTCCTTCTAATGGCGGATAGAAAAAAAATTCATGTCGAAAAGTCCCAAGGCATTTTTGGGTCCGGTGCGTATTTTGGATACTAGAGGCCATTGAAAATGCATATAGGTGAACAGTTAGTTGCAAGTGTGCGTGCGACCGCGAAGAGCAAAATCTCCTACAGCGGTAACTTCACCTTGCTTCGAGCATTCAAAAAAAAAAGAATGCAATTTGGAATATATTTGCCTGTTTAAATTGGGTGGACTCGAGTTCGATCGAATCGTAAAATAACTTTGTAACAGAATTAATTTTTATATTTAAACATGTTCGAGATAAAACAATGGCTTACCGAATTTCGGTGCATGGAAAAAATGGACGTCTAGGCCAGGTTCACAGAAATTTTGTGAGCGTAGCGCAAATGACTTCAGTGAGCCCAGCTAATTCGTATATTATTGCAAATACACAATGACTGTCCCAACTATTAACCCTTAATTATGTAAAATTCAATCAAATGTATTAAGTTCTCTGAATTAGTCTGAAAGCAGTAATCACCTTTGGCGATCGGTTTAACTACTCGTGAATAAGGATTTACACGTTTTTTGAATTCTGAAGAATTCTGCAGAAGTCTTTGAATTCAGTTGAAACCTTAAAAACTTTTTAAAATTCCCTTAAAATCTTTTGAATTCCCTTAAAGATTTTTATAATTTCTCTTGAAATGCTTTCGATGTAACTTGTTTTATTTTTCGTTTTCTAAATTTTTCTCAAAACATGAAACTTTTTCAACTATTTCGAAATTTAGCAACTTTGGTTGACGAATGAACACCTACTGCATTAGGATGCACAAGTTTTTGTTTAATTCTGCAGAATTCTGTACGAATATTTGAGCTGACTTGGAATCATTTGTATTCTTTTAAAGGTTTT
>JAAAKG020137853.1:0-12798 GCA_010014905.2 Druon quercuslanigerum
TAATACGAGGAGAACTTGCATGGTATTATACCTTGCAACTTCATGGTATAATGCCGTGTTTTTTCTCTTCGTGTAGTCAAAGTCTGAATAATTCAAGTAATTTTGCTTGGCATTTCCAAATAGCGGAAATGAAAAATCGAAGGTTTGACCAATAACGAGTAATATTTTTAATTAGTAATGAACTTCGTATTTCTAATATACCCAATATGGTAGTATAATGAATGTTAGATAATATACTTTTTAACTATAACATAAATCTCTAAAAATTGTAGTATATTAAAAAAAAGTTTAAATGTTATATTTCAGAGAAAAAAAAGCATCGAAAATCCTATTCAAAAAATTCTATGACCTTGACGGTAGATCTTCATTTGTCTAAAATTTAATTGTTCTCAAATGTACCAGAACATTACTATCTTGCACCTCTACTTCTATCTACTTCTAGTCGTTTTGGGCTGGCAGCCAGCCAGACAGTGATGTTAATTAACCGCGACTTCCTCAACTGCGCATGTAATGAAAAGCGCGGGTCTATTTAAATTTCAAAGTATAAACATGTAATGTTACATTATTATTAAGTTATTTAAAAAAATTAGCCATTTCTTAGTTTCCATTTAATTAATTGTTTAACAGTGAAAAAATTTGTTTTTAATAATTATCTGTATTATTATTGAGATTAGTTATTGATTTCCAATAGACCCGCGCTTTTCGGTATTATGTGCAATTGAAAAAGTTGCGGTCAGTTGCATCACTGACAATCACTGCAGCAAGCCCAAGCCGGCTAGATAAAGTATGGAAGAGCCATCAGGATCAATGAAAGTTTGGACAAATTGATACCTACAACCTTGGCATGTCACATATAGCAAAACAGGTATTTAGCAGAAATTTCAATGTATCGAACTCTCATTTCAACGAAAAAACACTAGATTGTAACTAAAAATAGTTGTTTTTCAGGGACTCCTAGATTGTTGCAAGCAACTCAATACATTTTTATTAATGATCTAGCGTGTTTCGTTAATAATAAGATTTCGGCGATTTGAAATGTCTGTTAAATAAATACCTACCCGCTCAATCAGCAATGTCTCATTTTTCCGCGGAAACATAAAAAATAATACGCTTTCAAGTTGAAAAAATGCTTAAACATATGCAGTTTTAAGACTTCTTACTTCTAAAATAAACAGATTTAAAGACATATTTTGTCACGGTAATGAAATTCGGCGTTAGTTGCTTTGACACGCCGCAGATCATTAAACTTCATGACTGTTTAAATATTACTTAAAGAACATCTTTTTAGAAACATTAGAAACATTAGAAACAAAAAAAACATGGTTTCGTATTAATCGTATATCAACTCTCAAATAATCTAAGAAAATAATGCAACTAACTACGAAACAATGTGAATTTCAATAGTTGGGCATTACTTGGTCAGTTATAAATGCTTTGGAACTTTAGTAGTTCAATGTTTATTAAAATAGATTAAAGTCATGTGTAGTAAAAATATAATAATTAATTAGATCATTCTTTCCCTGTCAATTTGGAATCCCACAGAATATTTTTTAACGAGATTGCATTATTTTTGAGAATCATAAAATAGAGAAGTCAGTAAATGAATGCAAAAATAATAACATATCAATTAGTATTATACATCAATATTAATAAATAAAGTTTAAATCATCGTTTATATATTAATCACATTTAATAATTTACTAAGTTATCGATTTTACAGACCACAATAGAATATTTCACCTCTAAAAATTAAAGGAGAATTTCTAAAACAGACTATAATACAACATTTTAAAATGAAGTGACAATTCAGCTGCTCTGGATATTCATTAAACATTATTTTTACTTAATTTATTACCATAAAAATAAACAGCAATCAAAGTTTACATTATTGCAACTTCTGAAACACTTGAATTTAAATGGATTTATAACTCAACAGCTAAATTATTCACTTCCAATTTAAAAAATGAAATGAAGGTACCGCTAATTAAGAAACAATGAGAAATTTTTCCCTTTTAAAAAATTCTCTCCCTTTAAATTTTAATACTCTCTCATTGGCACTTTAATATTATCCCAAACTTGCAATATTATTGGTATACTATAATATTCTCAGATACACTGATTCTATGAATCATCTTGCAAAATTATATTTCACAGAACCTGATATTGGTACTTAATATTGGAAAATATATTTTTACCTGTAATATAATGTGAGCCTCATTCTTTTTAAGTAACCTATAAATTAATGTGCAACAACCAACGAGTGTAAAGGTCGCATACGACTATATCAGAACACCTTAATTTCTAAACTCAGTCTCATAACAATAACACGTTAGTGCATTAAATGCACGTTAAATGTGAAAATTAACTGTATGTATAAAAAATGTTGTAAAATTATATGTTAAACGAGTGAACTGCATCCTCAAAATGAAATGATTTTGATTTTAGAATGTAAAAATAATAAAAAATTGAAAAAGGAGTAACGAATATAATAGAAATGGCTACATTACCACGGGTATGTTGCCTGCAGCTGAAATACAAATTTAAAAAAAACATGTTAATTTAAAACATTAATTTTTTCATCACTTCTCATACAGATAATTGGTAAAAACTCACGTTCATCAACGTTATTGACTGTATCGTAATTCTTTCCACCTCGCAGTGCTTGTTCCTTTGACAAGAAAAAAAGTTACAATTAAGATAGGTAGCGACTTATATTATGAAGTTTTTTAAAACATTTAGAGGGTTCCTACAGAAGTTCGATTTTGAAAATCTAAGTCTTGTCCAGATTTTCCAGAACTTTGAAAAAAATGCCATGTCTTATGCTGGTCTTGCAGCAACCCTTAGTGAATACTATATGAAATACAGCCTTACCTGCATGAACAAATTATTTTCCTGTTGTCTTCTATGCAATTCTTCTTCTTGCTTTCTGATGCGAAGGGTCATTTCCTCTTGTTGTCGTCGTCTCAATTCCTCCTCGCGGGTTCTTTGTTCTTCAGCTTGTCTTTCTTTCATCTCCCATTCTCGCTTTTGCCTATCCCTATCAGCTTCTCGCATGCGCAGTTCTGAAATAAAAAGAAACACACTCACTTTTAAATAACGTTCATATTTAACTACCAGTCAAAGTAAAAGAAACTAAAACCTACGATCTCGAAGAATCTCAGTTTCGTGTTCGTATCGCGCAAACTCCATTTGTGCTTCCAGCTTTTCTTCTTCCATAACCATCTCTCTCTTCAGCGCTTCCTCCTTCTGCTTATATAATTCATGCAACTGCTTCCACCTGGTGCCATATTCGTGTTCGAAACTGCCGATTTGAGCAAATCGAGGACCAACCTCACGAGCTTTGTAAAATTCAGGATGCTTCTTGGGCAAACTCTTGTCTGGGTAACCATCGATATCATCTTGCGGTTCGTAAGTTTCAGCTACGACTGGACGAAGAGATCTGAAACAAAATCATAATGTAAATACTTGAACCAAAGCAGAATTCGAATAACAACGAACGTAAAATAATATTGCAAGTTACGCAGTGAGGAAGTAGCAACCATCCGTGCATTTTCTGATTGCTTGCTGTGCACACGGCTTTCTGGCAAATTCGACAATTCCTTCTCCTGTAGATTTCCCCCTCTCGTCAACGATAACAACCGCGCGTTCTATTTCGCCAAAGACGCTAAAAGCTCTCTCAAGAAGTTCATTCGAAACCCAAGGTGTGAGATTCTTCACTTTGACTGTAGCAGAACTAGGAGCGAATCGCACTTTCAAAGCCCGACCTTTACGCACGGAACCGTCTAATTGATTTTTCGCCTTCTCGGCATTTATGCGATAATCCTAAAGGGCAAAATGATAAACAATTTAGATACAAATTATATTGAATAAATTTGTATTGCAAAAGAAATAATATAAATCAAAGATGGAAATTACTAATTTCAAGAAGGCAAAATTCTTCTCCTTGTTGATGAAGAATTCGGCAACTTCGCCGAAGGGAGAAAACATTTCAGTAATTTCCTCCTCGGTTACGTCGCTGGTCAAGTTTCCTACGTAAAGACGACTTCTGCCAGAGAACTTTTTCTCAGTGGAGTCTTGTGGAGGCAACTCGTGAGTTGGTCCACTCAGATTCATGATACGCTCCATCAATCGATCCTGGAAAGAAGTAAAGATTTTAAGTAAGCAATACTGTTTTTCCATTTTTTAAATGCTATGCGTGCAGTGAATTTTGAATGCAAGATTTTTAGGATAATAAATAATAATGTTTCTATTTGTTAGAATAGTAAGAACAATTCTTACGTCTTGCGAACGGTTCATCATTACTCCTCTGTCGCCTCCTGGACCACCACCACGACCTCTGCCGCGCATTCCTCCACGACCCCCCATACCACCGCCCATACCACCTCCCATCCCTTCAGAATTTCCACCATCCATGCCGTCGTTCATCTTCTGCAAAAAGTAACAAAATTATATAATGATAATTTTATCATTATCCATTATACATAACAGGTATAATTAAGGACATTATTTCCTGATATTCCTTGATGCTTAAAATATCTGGATTATGCGCTGAAAAAGTGATTATCATGCGAAATTATGCCGAAAAAATTCGAAATATGCGCTGTCAAAATGAATAAAAAATCAATTTTACGATGCACTTTTTAACTTTAGAAAATACCAATATTTATAACGAGAAGCATACAAGCACATGTTAGTCGAGTAAAAATAGCTGAAATTAATCGAATCGATTGCACATTTTTAAATAAAAGTTTCAGATGACGTATTTGAAATTTCTTCAGTTTGATCCTAGGAAGCATGCAAGTATTGCGGTGCTATACAAAATTGTCGTATTTGTTTAAGTGTTTCCAAATTATAAATTTTGCCTTTTATGAACGACTTCAATGCTTTCAAAATGATAAATTTTAACCTAATCTGGATCAGGGGTTTAGATACGGATATTGATTGTTTCTTTCCTAACCGTAAATTGAAATAATTATGGTACCGATTTTTTTTTTGCAAGGTTTAGTTAATAATGTTAAAGTTGGGTGTTATTGTGGTGAGTGAGAAATTCTTCGATATTTTAGCTTTGTTCAAATTTGATTTTCAAAAAATGCACAAAACGGACATCCAACGGAAGCATGTTTTCATAAAATTATACGCACTTTTATTATTGACATTAATGTTCTTATGATTGCTGGACTTAGGTTATTAGTAGGGTAGAACACCCTATACGATAGATAATGAACCTACAGTAGATAATTAATAAATTAAAATACTAATGTATGTAAAATAATGACACTATACGTGCTAATGTGTTAAAATTAGAATAATTCCTTTTACGTACATTTGTACGTATAATTAATGATTATGAACTGTAGGTTCACTGTGTAATGTAGGGTGGTCTCACCTATAAGCTTCCGTATGCCCCCTAACCACAACACAGTATCTACGGAATGCAATCACAAGCAATTAAATGGTATGTCTCAATTTGAGATATTTCTGAAATTGTTGATATTTTTCACGTCTTTATATTATACGCAGAAACAGAGACATACAGTCAAAATTTAAACAATTACAAAGATACATATATTTAAATTTCGCAATTTTGTCCCATGTCATCATATTAGTTCCACTTTAAAAAACAAGCATACCCATTATACCCATTTTGAGACCTTTCTGACTTTTTCAAAAACTATGACTGGAGTTGAAATTTCACCTTCTTTGTAGTAAAATAGACTTCATGACTTGAATTTTCATCTGTTTGTGGTAAAATTCCAAAAGTTAATTGAAAATTAGTTTTTTGGCTCATGATTCATATTTTCTGGTGAAAAATTAAATTTTTGTACATCGAGTTCGTCTTTTGGTGTTAAGGGTTAACTACGTTTTGGTTTTGAAATTCATTAAAAAAAAATTAAATGTCATCTTATTAGGTTTAAAACTCAACTATTTTGTGGAAACAAAATATTTTAGTAAATAGTAATCTTTTATGGTAGAAAAGATACTTTTTGTTTAAGATAAATTTGTTATTTGCACCCTGAAAGATTTTTTTATACCATTTATAAAAATCCTATGAAAATTCTGTCTTTTTCAAATATTACATGTTTTTATAGAAATGATTAATGGTGAGGGAAAATGAAAAAGGGTCAAGGGAAAATCAAGGAATTTTGAAAATGAGGTTTTGGGCCACCTTGTCTAATTCTATCATCAATAAATAGCAACATAGAAAAATACAACCCATCTTTATCTTACCCAGACTGTGTTTGACAAAGTCGAACATTCCTTCAAATTTAAATAACAATCGACATTTCTATGTGTACAAGAATAACCCCTTAATCGTGAAATCTGTCAAATCCCATATAATTTTACATAAACTTTATTCAAATTTCATAATTTCAAAAAATAAAAAAAATGTTTCATAAATAAACAATGAAAATCTGACCCCAACTATATTAGGACTGACATTAGTCATAAAGACATACATTGCTTCATTTATTGTTAATGATAGCTATATACATCTTTCATTAACATTTATGAATATGCAAATGTATAAGTCTTTGCTGTAGAGCATGTATTATCTTAAATAATGGGGGGGGGGGGCACAAATATTTTATTACAGTTTGTTACAGGGGGGTCTTAAGAGATGGCCTAAAATCCGTTACGTAATTCAAGTATAGCCGCTAATAAGCATACATATCTCTGAAGTCGCATATTTAAAATAAAAACAATTAAATTTCTGCGCTAATTTTTAAAAGAAATAAAAAATACCCTATGCCTACAACAGCTCGGTGATTATCACTCTGCCTACATATACAAACTTTGCAATCATTTTTCAACACATAGAAAATACAACATTTAACCAAAATCTCAACCCCTCTGTAGTAACCAAAAGTGATATGCATTTTTTTTTTAATTAGGGATTATCCTGATACGACACCTCAAAAATAGATGAAAAAATATTAAGGTCACATCTCCCGACCATCTTATATTGAGTTTTTTTTCATTATTGCATTAAAAAAATATTACTTAACATTCCTAGCCCCCACCCCCTCCCGCAAAAGGACTATAAAAGCTCCTATTCCTTTCAACCTTCTGAAGTTGATGCGACTTTAAATTCAGTATACTTGGCACGAAAAATTTTTATAGTATGAAAAATCAGTTATACGTAATCTTGAGATATACGATTCACATAATCTAGAGGTACAATTTATAAAGCTACACAATTACTGTGATGAAAAAATTAACTTGAAAAAGGGAGTTTATTTTTATTTTTACTATAATTTTCAAATTATCTAATATTTTTATTTCACAAAACAATTACACTAATATTAAAAAAGCTTTAATTTTCTTTGAAAAAATATTGCAAAAAGCCTTTTTTTAGACGAGTTATAAATTCATATGTAGGGAAACATATACTAGAAATTCCTAATACATACATAAAACGTATTTAAAACAGCAAAACAAAAGCAAAGCTCTAGTTGAAGATTTAAACAATATTATTAATTAGTATTATCGCATTTCAATAATATATTAGAATTAAGTAAACCCAATATAAATATATTAGCAATCTAAAGAACAAACCATGCAATAAAAAAAGATTGCTCTTTCCAAGTATTTCGTTTCTTTTTCTGTAATTTAGGTTTTTACGTCACAGAGTAAATAATATAGTACGCGTAACATATGTTTCCCAATATTTAAAAGCACGATACTCGCCATCAGTAACTCAGAAAATCAATATTTCTATCGAAACGTTACCCTCTTACATATTGAATGTTCACATGAGGGGGCAGACATCAGACATTGGGGGTGAGCTTCTTTAAAGCCTTATATGGGGAGAATCTACATTGAAGGGGAGTAAATTCGAATGAAAGAGATGTATGCAAATCCAATCCGTTTCGTTCTCGCGAAAATTCGGATTTTTTAGTTCGGGCTTGGAAGTAACTCCCTTATGTAGTAAAAAATCTTTACTTTCAAATTTTCGTGTTTTCGCTATTTATCTTCTCTTTTTTCCTGTCAAACATTGCATTTTTACAATAAACTCGTAAGCATTTTCATTAGCTCTTGAACTTTAATTGAAATTTACAAACTGCAGTCACAAAATGAACAATCTTGAGGGGGAAAAAGTTTGTTTAGCAATTGAACGAAATATCATTCCCAAACATGAGACTTGAGATATTCAGAACTGTAGTGAATTTGGAGATTCGAGCGGGTCGAAAACCGGTCACTAATGTACAATACATAAATTAAATAATAATTCATTAGGGATAATAAATTGAAGGCATATTCTGTATATTAGAGACAAAGTTTACCGGTCCATCCATGTTTCTGCCTGGTCCTCCTCCACGACCTCCTGAAAATCGTGATCCTCCTCGACGATCGCCGCCGCCAGGTCCTCCGCGACCTCCTCGGCCACCACGACCTCCAAAAACTGGACCACCTGATCCAAATCCAGGACCTCCTGGACCAGGGTGAGGTTTATCGTTATTAGTTTTGTCATTTTGCTGTTGAGGTGCAGGTACTGGTTTGGTTTCTGGCTTATCTTCGCCCATTGCGAAAGCTTTGGTGCTTGTTTAAGGTTAACTGGTAGAATACACGATGACGATGAACTCGAAATAATTAGACTTTACTTTTTCTTGTAGTTGCAGCGGCAATTGAAGAACCAACTATTACTCTAAAACCTCGTCACCAATTGGCGTCACTAAATAAAATGCTGCAAAATGCCTGCTACCTACGAAACAGAGTGCGGATTGCGGAAATGCGGCTTCACGGCTTGCGGCGTTGCCAAATCGAACATCACATCGGCGTCGTCGCCGGGTCGCAGCGTCGTCTGCTTTCTCAAACAAATTTTTATTGGTGCGAATGTCAAGTTGTCCACTCTCTGCGTGCGTAGGGCGCGCGCGGAACGTTTTAAATATACAGTTTTAAACAAAGAGAAAAATAAATTTTTTAAATTGATTTTAACAATTTTTTGTGAAACGTTCAAGCATTTTCAAAAATTGAAGTAAAATAAATGCCTGATGCAAGTGTAGCAAAAAGTAAAATTAATTTATCCAAAGTTTATAAAATTCATATGGTAAAAAAATATGTACGGTATTTATTATTAAAAAATAAAATTATTGATCAATTTTCTCAAATTTAATCAATTTTTTTTTCGTCAATCAATTACTTGAAAGTGTCTTTCCTCTTTTATGTGGATCCATTTATTGAAAATTATACTTTTTAATCTGAATCAGTGAAATGTCACAATCAGTGAAAAATTACTTATTCAATTAGAGAAATAACCACTTTTGAAATTTGGCAGCACTACACCATGTCAATTTAGCAGTCATAATAAAATAATATTTTAGTAGATTCAATCAAATAAACGTAATAGGAATTGCACATATACAATGCGCTTTTTGTGAAGATTCGGATATACGATTAGAATGTCAAAAACGCAGTGTCGAAAATGGACAAGAAACATATATTTCTTAAAATATTAGATGTATAAATATTTGCAACCCTTTGCTGATGCTATATAGGATCTCCGGCGCGCTGAATGAATGTGTTAAAATGCAGTGAAGCAGTGAAATATGTAAACTAGGGTGGTCCAAAAAACGCTTTGCGTGCGTCGCCGGGCACTTCAAAATCCTATTTGATTAACAAGGAGAAACTTTGGATTTTCGAAAAATTAAACTTATGCTCCAGGGTTTTATCGAAACGTGCCAAGTTTTTTAGGGATTGAAAATGAGTATCCATGGAATAAAACAATACTAATAAATTTTATTTTTATATATTTATTCATACAAATAATTACTAATGGCTTCTGATTGAAATGTGATAGTTTGGAGTAGTACATTTTTAGTACCCTTGTTTGGAGTAGTACATTTTTTAAAACATTATCTAATTGATTATTTTTGTTGAATAATTACATAATTTTGATACATTCACTGAAAATAAATGTTTTAGCTGTCCCAGCTAACCGTTTAGTTGGATTTCGTCTACCAAAAAAATATAGCTGTGTCACCTAGATTTCTAGCTGTTTTAGCTAAATTATCCATCAAGAAATTATCCAGCTAATTTGTCCAGATTATTTTTAGATGGCAAATTTAGCTGTATAATGTATAGCAAGATCATGTAACCATTTTGATAATTTTTATACAAACATAATTTGCTTAAATACTTTTTAAATACTTTTCCACAAGTATTTAAAAAAAATTTTAATTTTAAAATTGAATGATTTTGAGGAGTAGCAAATTTGGCTAAAAGCTTTATGTTATTATAAAGCACATCCACTAATGCAGATTAATTATGATTCAAGGTTTAATATTTTCTCTGAACAACATTTATGAGGACGAAGTGCTACATTTTAGATAATTTGTAATAATTAAAATAATAAACAAATTACTTAAGTTAACTTTCTATTCTCGCCACCTTTCCTTCAAGAAAACTTATCTGACTGGATAAAGAAAGAAGATTACCTGCTAGGCTTCAAATGTTAAACATTGAAGAATAATGAATGATACTGCTGAAAGAAGTGCTAAATTAATGTCGGACTTGAAATACATGATAAAGAAAAATGAGGATCAAAAACAGTACTTACTACAAGTAGTAAAAAATTATAGAAAACAGCTTTCAGATATGAAAAAGAAAACGTTGTCTTTGACAAAGAAATAAGTTTTTGATCAGTGTTGTAATTTGACTGCATATAAAATGGATTTTGATTCTATTTCATTATAGCATTTGAAAGTCTTTTATAAATATCAAGTAGAAATATTGGAAGATTAAAAAAATATATATTGATATATATTTATGAAAATAATTCTATGTGTTATATTATATATTATTGATCCAAATATTTTAATTGAAAAATGCTTGAACGAATAAAAATGGTTTAAACAATAAAACGAAGCTTTAAGCAGAATTTACTACTCCTCGAAATCATCCCATATTAAGTTTAATGGTTTGAATACATTATATTTGTTTAAACAATTTAAAAAACATTTATTATAATCTTGCTATACACTATAAAATCAGAAAAATAATTGTGTATATTATATTTAAGTTAATTGTTTTTAAGTGATCGGAAAAACTGCTTGAGAAAATAAAAATTGTTTAAACAAATAGAGATTTGTTATACATTAGAAGAAATGTATCAACATTGTGTAATTAGCCATCAAAAAGTAGCATCAGGTACCAATTTGAGAAAAACTTGGACATCTCTAGCACAATTTTTAGACATTTTGTACATAATTAATAATTAATTTCTTACATATTAACATAATTTAAAAAAAAATGTACTACTTCAAACGAGAACCATCTATCATATATTAATAAAAAAACATGATTATTTTTTACATTTTTTGGAAATAAATGGTTGTTTAAATAAGTTACATGTATTTAAATAATTAAACATTGTTTAAATTATTAAAAATGAACAATAATACGTTAAATTATATTTTTTTAAATTTTTGGGTCATATTTGGAACGCTGCCCAAATACAACACGTTTCGATGAAAGCCTGGTGCAATAGTTCAATTTTCGAAAAATGAAATATCCCTATATTAATCAAATGGGATTTCGAAGTGCTCAGTGGCACGTGTTAATATTTGCATTTCCAAAAAATAAAATGCGGTTTTATTTCCTCAGAAAGTAAATCTGTAGGAGGGGGGGGGGGGTGGCTCCCGGTATCATCGGTATCTGTAGCTTACATAAGACGTTTTTTGGACCACCCTAATGTGCAGTGGTGTCGTCCTAAAAAAAAGTGGCATAGCGGTACATTCATACAGAAACTTTTGAACACACACACATCTGGAGTATAAATAAGCTTAATATAAAACACGACCCTTTTTCTTATTAGTCTTCTCTTTAATTCAATTAAATTAATGTGATGACAATATTCAAAATTTTGATAAAACTCAAGATGGCCGCCCAAATTTGGTTTTTCAAACCCATTATTTCTTTCTCTTTCGGTGACAACTTTTCAGGTGTGAGTGTTAAGAAACATATTTCGTAATGCATGAAAGTAAAATTTTGAAAAATCCAAAATGGAGCCTTACAAAATCATCAAAAACTCGGTATTTTCTATGCTTTTCGTTTTAAGATCTTTAAATTTCGAAGAAAAATCAATTGTAATTTTACAAAGTGTATTTGTTTCATATTTTGTTTAAATTTGTAAAAATTATTTAACTTTTTGAAAATAGTAATGAGGCGCCTTTTTTACTTTAGTGCGAAAATTTCGATATATGCTTCCAACCATACACTTTGTAACAATACAATTGATTTTTCTTCAAAAGTTAAAGATCTTTGGACGAACATCATAGAAAATGCGAGTTTTCGAGTATTTCATTAGGCACCATTTTGAATTTATAGCAATTTTTACTTTTAATTAAAACGTGCAAAATTGAGCCGCCGCATCGTATAGGGGAGTAAACAATTATTTTGCAGATTTTAGTTGAGCCCTGACCGATATTTTTGAAAAATTAAAATCGTTTGTTTTGAAACATACCCTATAAAAAACGCCAGATTGAAACGTATTCAAAAGTATTTTGCTTTAAATGCGAGTTTGTTGAAAAACAGATTTTCAGTGAACATCTCGTGAATGCGATTCAATACATAGCAACCGCATATTTACTGCTTCGCATTTAATTGCATTCAGTAGCATTAGGACAAATTCTGTTTCGCGTTCAATAGCATTCTGTATCTTTAAAACATATTATAGAACTCTCGCATTATCACGCATTGAACGCGAAATCTTTCACTTCGAATTCAGACGTATTAAAGATTTAAACGTTATATGCGAACTCTCTTATTAAAAAGTATTGTGCTTCCGTCCCAATCCGA
>JAAAKG020137854.1:0-12798 GCA_010014905.2 Druon quercuslanigerum
TAAACAAATATCGCAACATTTCTATCAATTTACAAACTGAAATTTTAAATATCAATAAAATTTATCAAAGTATAATATATTAATGTCATCTTTGTTAGTTTAAAATAAATTCTTTTATACAAATAACTTTTTTTCAAATTTCAATAAAAATGTTTAATTTAAATCAGATTCGCGCTTCCTCATCTGTTGATTCATTAAAATACGACCATTCAGTTTGTTTACTTCATATACTGCCTTTAGCCTTTTCAACGATTTACCGCCTTAAATGTCTCCTTGTCATATGTTCGTCGTTGTCCAAAAAGCTGTATAGGTTGTTATATTAACAATTAAAAATGTAATTCATTACGAAATGAAAAAACCTCTTCAATTTTTATAAGGTTTTTTCTAACTTCTACTTATACTTATCTGTGCTTGGAGTCATACTTTTAACTTTTAAAGCTAAAACAACGTACTTTAACTTGACAATTTTTACATGTATTGACTCCAAAAATGCATTGCTTGGTTTTCTCTAAAAACTAATCTAATGAAGGTATTTTGTTTTTATTTTCTTATTTACACATATTTAAATTCGCAAAATTAAAAATTATTATTGTATTATACATTTTATTAATTTATTCCGATAATTTTGAAAAAGGCACACAGTGACGCCGAAACGTCAAAATAAATGGAGTTATAAGGGAAATCACTGTTTTGTTTTAATTTGATGTGACCGTAAGACATAATTAAAAAATTCTGCAATATACATAGTTTGAGGGAGCAGTTGTACTAAAATAAAATCAGTATCAAGTGCTATTGTGACATATATCGTCCACTAAAAGGAACTTTTGAACGCTAAGCGCTCAATATTTTGAATTAACTGCAACACTTACAGTTTAAGAGTAGCAACGGTGGTAAAAACAGGTCAGTATCAAGTGCGATTGTGCGCAATGTTTTATCATAACTGATACAATTACTACTTTGAGTGGAGAAATGGTGCAAAGCGAGCTCAGTACCATGTGAGATCATTCAATCACATGTATCATCTTCTTCCCTCAACGGGAGAATGCCAAGTGCTCGATATTTTGAATTAACTGCAACACTGACAGTTTGAGGGCAGCAATGGTACCAAAAGAAGGCCAGCATCAAGTGTGGTTGGGACAATATAGCATAGAAGCTCCGCTACCAGTTTGCATCAATGCATTAGGTTTCGAGTAAGATCATGTTCAATAGCTACTATTTTGTTAAGAATAGACTAATTACATTTGAAGTATATTCTATATTCTTAAATGTAAGGATAAAAGGTGGCTAATGAAATTAATTTAAGCGTAGAAAGGCGATTTAGCATTCTGTACAATTATCATCCTCAACTACTCCAGTCACCTTGCTCAGCTAGATATTCTCTGTCACAAACGTAACAATCTAAGAGATATCTAAAATCCTTATTTTAACATATCTTTAGGAGTCTGGAAATTAATTATTATTTTTAAGGTATAACTACATAATTAATTTAAAAATCAGCGAAGAAATCGTTTAGTTAACCACGAACGACTATGTACTAAAAACGTCATAAAAAGAAGGAAAGGTTGCTTAATATTATAGAATTGAACATGTGAAATCTGTAACCTGTTTTTTATTTAGAACTTAGAATAAATGAATAAACCATTTACATGTTTTAAACAGAAACTAATTGAAGTTAGGCACAAGTAATAAAAAAACTTTTTCAGAATATAATTCTTAGAACGTATAAAATCCGCCAAGTAGAAAACCAAACTAACTTTTTGTAAGTTTCGTTTTTTATAGTGGTAATTATCTATATGATTCCAGCGATTTTATGGCATTCGTATTGAAAAGTCAATTGTGTTTAACTGATATCAAGTGATTTTTTCAATAATTATAATAGAATTCTACATTCAAAATAATCCTGTACTTCCAGATTGCTGAAAAGACATTTGAATATGACTTTTAGAAATCGTCTACATTGCTACGTTTGCAACAGAGCATATGCTACTGGACAGATGGCTCGCATAGATGGCGATGAAAACGCTAATAAATTCAAAATCGCTATTTTGAGAAGAAATCGATTTGATAGGCCACCACTTATTATTACGAATATCTCCAGAATATGCTTCAACTGTAATCAGTTTATTCTTAATAAAATAGATGTAGTTGAAATAAACCCTTCTTCTATGAGATTTAACGTATTGACTCACGCCGGTAGTCAAACTTGCATGTTTTGCAATGCTGAAATTTATAAACAGAGGCTTTCACTGAAATTTAGATTGGACCTTTTCGTTGTACAAAATATATATATCCCCGATAACGTCAAATCTTGCAGAAATCATTTAAACGATAATCGCTTCATTCCAAAGAATTTGTTTCCTGCCTTGCGTTCTATCAACAGACCCTACATTATCCCAGGACAGCAACTGCAAATATTGTTACAAGGCCTTCGTGATGTTGTGGGAAATCAGACAAGGTTCGAAGATGAAAATATTGTCACTCATGACAAATTCAAATCCTTCTCTCCTGTGACAAAAGTACAGTTTCTGGAATTATTTGCTTACTGCGAAGAGTACGCAGCCAAGATAGGTACATGTACATCAGCAAAAATGACCTTTCAATGTTCTTGTGTGAGATGCGACAAGAGCTTTCTGATGACTTTTTGAAAGTAATGTTTCAATATTTGAGTAGACAAACTGTAAGTCTTTCCATTTCCACTGCCAGGCAATAACTAATTCAATGCTATGTTCCTCGTAATATATGATATGATGCTCTCACGCGACTCTCACCACTGAATTTGAAAATATATTATACAACCCAGAGCCACAGACTCCACAGGTGATTGCAAAAATTGACGTTACCTATGTCAATATACCAAAAAGTACCAATTTTCAATCTCTTCGCCAGTCAAACTATGTTCACAAGGGACATATACTTAAGCCTATTTTGATTGTAGCACCAAATGGCTATATTCTGAACATACAAGGACCTTATTTTTCGGATAGTCGAAATAATGACGCTGTAATTCTGCAAAAAAAATTTGAAAGAGATGCTGAGAGAATGAGACAGTCGTTCCCAGAAAATGACATTATGAATGCAGATAGAGGTTATCGGGATGTCACAGAGCTACTGGCTCGCTTCGGTATCAGATGGAAAATGCGAGCACTTCTACCACTGGACAGCGACAGCTTTCTGCGGAGGAAGCCAATGATTCGCATTTAGTCACGAAGTCTAGATGGATTGTAGAGGCTAGGAATAGTCGCATAAAAACTATATTCAAATTCTTGGACAATACTGTGCCAATTACGCATCTTCCAAATATTGATGATTTTCATCGAATCGCTGGTGCAATCATAAATAGGTATCATCCTCCCATTACCATAGAAGGGGCTGATATAAACATGGCTCGACAATTGCTTCAGAAAGCCAGAGAACCGAATGTGGTTCAAGCCCTGGTGGTGGTTGAGAGGCTGCACACACGAAACGCTTAAAGATGGGCTTGCTGAATCTCGGATCATATACCCGATTTTCCACTACTAACTCTAAAGGATTTGAAAGAGCTGACTATTGGGACATATCAAATAAAATAAGCCCAATCCTATGTATAGGACAAAATGCAGAGGGACGACACAGATGAGTTCCAGGTTGAAATTTTAGGAGATGTGGATAGGATACCAGAAGCTGGTTTATTTAGGATGAGGGTATGCACACGCTTCCGCAATGCAGGAATACATCAGTTATGGATTGCATACCAACCTACTAACGAAAATGACGAAATGAATAATGAGAAAGTCAAACTTGTTCAAGGTTACTACTGTAAATGTAAGTCTGGTGCTCGAACTGTTGGTGCATGTGCACAAGTTTTCAGTGTGTTGTGGTTCCTCAGATATGCACGTCATGAACAAAATATTCGATACCCCTCGACAAGACTAATCCAATGCTGGAAGTAGGGCGCCAGAAGAAAATTTCCTTGACGTAATAGATATTTGAAAATATATCTCAGTGGTGTTAACAACCTTGACTTCTCCGCTTCGTCTAGACTATTTGCAAACTTGTCCTTATAGACTGGATGATCTCGCTATAATTAACTATATCTTTACCAATCTTGTCTTGATTAGCTGATTCATTCCCAATCTTTCCTTAAGTGACTGAATTGTTTCAAATTTTGACTTAATTGGCTAAATGGATTCCAATCTAGCCTTCACTGACTGAATCAAGTCCTATCTTGAGTTTCTTGGCTAGATTATTTTCAAATCTAGCCTTCATAGGCTGGATCATTTTCGATTATGACTTTATTGCCTAGCTTATTTCCAATCTTTCCTTCATTGGCTGGACCATGCTCAATATTGCCTTCATTAGTTGCATTGTTCCAAATATTGTTTTTTTTTTAATTTTACCAATCATTGCTAATCTGGCCTTCACTGGGTGCATGATGCCGAATCTTGACTTTATTGTCTGGACCTTTCCCAATCTTGTCTTCATTGGCTGGACCATGTTCAATCTTGACTTCGCTGTTTGGATCATTCCAAATATTGCTTTTCTTGGATGGAAAATTTCCAATCTTGCTTTCATTAGCTGTACCATTCCCAAATAGCATTATTATTGACTCTTTGAAAGCAAGTACTTAAAACATTTTTGTATCTTAATCTGCTGACTGAAGGGGGTAGTGACAAAAGTATGGAGGGAAGGGGATTCCCAAGAGGGTGGAGGGAGGGGGTAATCGCACTAACGTATAAAAAAGGGGATAGGGAGAGGCAGAAAAATGATAGAGGAACTACGCTAATGAATACGGCGTACAAAATATACGCGATTGTGCTGGCAGAGAGGGGAGTGGAGAGAGGCCTGATCGAGAGAGTGAGGGAGGTATATGAGGAGACGAAAGATAGGGTGAGAGGAGGGGAGGGAACCTCTGAAGGTTTCTAGACGGATAGGGGGTTGAGGCAGGCGTGCCCGCTTAGCCCAACGCTGTTTGTAATTTTGATCGCAGATTTGGAAAGTAAGCTAGCGGTCGGGTAGGAGGAGTTAGGGTAGAAGTGGTAAAGATATGGTCACTCGCATATGCAGATGACATAGTGCTGCTAGCAAAGAGTGAAAAGGCTTTAAAGGAGATGATGAAAAGGTTGAGAAGATACTTAGACAAAAATAGGTTAGAGTTAAATGCGTATAAGTCGAAGGTTATGGCATTCAGAAAAGGAAGCAAGTGGAAGGGAAAAGCGGTACAGGAGGTGACAGAGTTTGTGTACCTGGGCTTCTTATTTCGGAGGACTGGAGGATTGGATGGTCACTTAAAAGAGAGAGTGAGAAGTGCAAATGAGGTGATGAGGCAAGTGTGGGGGATGGGAAATATGTTGTTTGCAGATGATTTTTTAAGGAGAATATAATTATTTGATTCACTAGTCATGAGTGTCTTATTTTACGGAGTGGAGGTGTAGGGGTGGAAGGTAAGTGAGAAGGTAAATAGGACACAGGAGAGGTATGTAAAATGGACACTGGAGTTAGCAAGGAATACGTCGAACTATATTGTCAGGAGGGAGACAGAAAGAACGAGTTCAGAGATTATAACGGGGAGCCAAGCGTGTAAATATAAGGGGAAATTTTTCGAAGAGGGGGGAAGTAAAGTGGTTAGGGAATGTTGTTGTGAGAAAGAGAAAGGACGTAGGGGTGGGAGGATGTAGGTGGAAAAGGAAAGGTATTATAGAACGAATGGATTGCAGATGGATGAAGTGAGAAGTATGCATGAGGAAGAAAGGTGGGTGTATGAGTTAGTTTAAGAAACAGCATGGAGAGAGAGAAGGAAGCATGGGAGGAGAGAATAAGAGAGTCAAGGTTTAATGGGAACTATGTGTGGATTATGCTAAGGGAGATACTGGAATATTTGTGTGACAAAGGAGAGCAAGGAAGTCAGGAACTTATAGCAAGAAGGAGATGAGGATGGAGAGTTACAGTAGGTTCTGGCTTTCTGGGGAGAATAGGATGTGTGAATTGTGCGGGAAGAGGGATGCAAAATTGGAACACTGGTTTGAGGAGTGTGAAGAGGTGGAAACGAGTGGGATAAGTATGGAAGTAAGCATGAAAAGGGGGACAAAAGGGCAGTGGCATGGGTGAAAAGGGGGTGTTGGGTAAGATGGAAAAGAAGAGAAGGAAGGAGGAAGAGGAATGGAGAAGGAAAGATTTCTATAGGAGAGGAAGTAGATTTGAGAAAATTGTACA
The DNA here is from genome assembly GCA_010014905.2 of Druon quercuslanigerum. Lineage (NCBI taxonomy): Eukaryota > Metazoa > Arthropoda > Insecta > Hymenoptera > Cynipidae > Druon > Druon quercuslanigerum. The sequence continues at coordinate 6,190 of JAAAKG020137854.1, forward strand.
TATCGTAAATAGTAGATAAGGATTAGGGCTTTGCTGCGGTTTCAAGCAAATCCACCGAAAGACATTTTCCCATGTATTGTGTGCGGGGTCCTTTATTTTAATTCATGACGTTCATGCTAGAGACAATTTTACACAACAGAGCAAACAATTGCGAAATAAATGCATTTTTTAACTAATTAAATTTGAGGTTAAAAAACTACTATTCAACCAAATAGATGAATTAAAAAAAAAAATAGATTATTTAATTAGAATAAGATGGTAATAATAGTGATATGTTCAGTTTAAACAAGTTTAGAAAAATTTTTTAAAAATCTTATTCATTGAAAAGAAAAAAAAGTTTTTAATCAAAAAGCTCATATTTCAAACTAAGAAATAAAGTTTTTATTAAAATAATAAATATTTAACTGAAATATTTTAATTTTTACCCTGAGGGAAGAATTCTAAACAAGAACATAAACGTGCAAACAAGAGGATAATTTTCTAACAAAAAATCGATTATTAACAAAATAAGTGAATTTTAAACAATTTAGTTGAATTTTCAATTAACGAGGACTTTTCATATAAATTATTGCATTTTAAAATAGAAAAGATAAATTCTAAACTAAAAATGCAAGAGTTAAATTTTCAATTGAAGATATTAATTTTCAACCAAACTGATAAACTTTCAACTAAAATGAGGAATTTTTAATTGGAATAGTTGTCCTTTATACAAAAAAGATCAATTTTCAACCATAAAGATTAATTTTCTACAAAAAAAACGAATTTTTCATTAAGTGCATAATTTTTAAACAAGCAGTTCAATTTTGAAATAAAAAATATCAATTTTCAACCGAATTTTGAACGAAAAATAGAATCTGTATTTTCAGCAAAATATTTTTAATTTTAGTTTAAATAAAAAATTTATCTTTTTTGTAGAAAAGATCTGGGTTTTTTGATCACACAATTTTTTTCGTATCTTGCATAATTTGACCGAAAATGGAATTTTTGATTTTTCATTATTTTCTATAAGATCAAAATTTAAACTTTCAATTTTTCAAGAAAATGCAAAAAGTTTTCATAATAAAAAAAAAAAACATTTTTCTTCTCTAGACTCTGGTAATTTTTTTCTTATTTGAAAAAGGCATGAGATAAATTGTTTGACTTACTGAGTAAGGAAAATATTTTGAAACTTTTTGAATTTTTATCAAAAATGCCTAGGTAACAAACTCATCCTCTCTTTTTACAGAAAGAATTTTTAACCACAAATATGAATTTTTAAGAAATAAGATTAATTTTTGAAAAAAATAATCAATTTTTTTACAAAAATTGCAATTTTCCACCAAAATTACAATTTTTGAAAAAAATACAATAATTTTAACGAAATAGTTGCATTTTCAATTAAAGTAGACAAAATTTCAACCGAATAGTTGAATTCTGAACTAGAAAAAAATCAATTTGAATATTCGTTCCTGTTGTTTGAAAATTCAATTATTTGTTTAAAAATTTTGTTTTTCTTTAATTGAAAATCTATTTCTGGATCTAAAAAATTAACTATTTAATTTTTTTGTTAAAAGTTTATAGTTCTCATTTGAAAATTCACTTTTTTCCTGAATTCAACTTTTTTCTTTGAAGTTGAATTATTTTGTGGTGAATCGTTTTTTTAAAGTGTATCTTTTTTGTAGAAAAGATCTAAGTTGAAAATTCGACTGTCTTTTAAAAAATTCTATTTTTTGGCTTTAAGATTCAACAATCTGTTTAAAAATTGCACTATTCTGTTGAAAATTCGCCTCTTTGGTTTAAAAGTTCAACTGTTTAGTCATAAATACAACTGCTTAGTCAAAAATCAATTGTCGATTGTTGCTGGAAATTCAAATATTTTATTGGAAAATCATTTTTCTATTAATATATTTATTTGCATTTCATAATTGTAAACTTTATAATCACTTTAAAAAAATTGATTAATATATTTTTGGACATGAAAAAACACTTTATTTAATGTGTTTTTGCTATTAGACTTATTATAACTAGGTTATTGATCAAACTAATTGAAATTAATTAAAACTGAATTAATAACTGATTGCTGAGAAATCTAATAAGAGGAAAGGTATGTTTATAAAAGAATAGAAAACATAGAAGATGTCTTTAAATAACCTAGAATGACTAATAAAATTTCAAGTGACGCAAATTCTAATTAGTTTTATTGAATGGATGAGCAATGCGACTATTCAATAATACACATGAATGGAATACTGAAATAAAATACATACATATATTAACAGATATTAATACCAAATTAAGAATAATTAAAAGAGATCAAAACAAGTTTCACAATCTATTTAATATTAATAGGGACAAATTGTTATTAAATAAGATAAATTGGACCAAAGACTGAAGATCAGTAATGATTACCAAACAAATTTTCGGGAATGGGGTTAAGAGAGGCTAATAGCCCGCGAGCGGGCAATGCTTTCGTATGCAATAATATGATCAAGGATAAAAAGGTGTTATTCTTATGTATTTTGAGCCGCTGAATCCGAATATACCCGGCGTTTTTTAAAAAAAAATGGTGCGTTTTGTTTAAATCGCAATTGTTTAAACAAATTAATAAAAAATGAATTTGTTGATCTGGACAATTTTTTTCTAGATAATATGGCCTATTTCAAAACGAAAAGGTCTCTAGCAACTTTTGCGTAAATTGCATATTTTACAAGATATATTTTTTTTAAGGTCCAAAATTTGACGTCACCAGTATTTAACGCCCAAAGTTAGTGAAAAACGTCAAATTTTGGACCTTAAAAAAAATATATCTTTTAAAATATGCATTTTACGCAAAAGTTGCTAGAGACCTTTTCGTCTTTAAATAGGCCATATTATCTATAAAAAAATGTTCCAGATCGAAAAAGTTATTTTTTCATAATTTGTTTAAACAATTGCGATTTAAACAAAACGCGCCACTTTTTCGAAAAAATGCAGAGTATATTCGGATTATTGCATACGAAAGCATTGCTTGCTCCCGGACTATAAGAGAATCCATCAACATAAAAAATGAATCATTCTCAAAACAATTTTTTTTCGTCATATTGACTAATATGTTTTATAAACCACTTGAATTAAAAATCTATTAACAGTTTTAAAAATTTCATTATAATTTACATTTTTAATTGTATGGAAATACGAGCTATTAAATTTAATATGCATTTGTTTATTAAATATGTTTCAATAATTAATTATTTTACAAATTCAATAAAGTGTTGTCGAAAATAGTTATAGAAAAGAATTTCCGCCCATTCAACGCCAAACCTAAAGCTGTGTCAAGTAATAGCAAACAATTGATTTTTTATTTTCTTTATTATATGAACAATTGTTAATAATATTATATAATAATAATATGTTATTAATACTGTTTTTTTTAATTTTCAACTAGAAAAAATCAATTGTCAGCCAAAGTAGAAGTTACCAACAAAAGAGTTGAGATTAGTCGAATTAAACATAAATGTTTAAACTTCCACCATAACAGTTGCAATTTCAAATAATTAAATTTTTAAGCCAAAAAGACGAATTTTTTAGAACGCAGATGAATTTTTAATCCAAAAGGAAGAAAAAAATTTTAAATACATTTAAATTTACAACCAAAAATATGATTTTTACATAAAAAAATAATTGTTTAAAAAAGAAGTCAAGCCTTCAACCTAGAAGTTGAATTTTCTGTCAAAAAAGACTAATCCTCAACGAAAAATATAACAGCTTTTATTTAAACCAAGAAATATTTTTATTTCACATCAAAAACAGTCAAATATAAAAAACAAATAAAAACGAATTTTTAACAAAATAGTTTCTCTTGACCCAATGAGAGAAATTTTTTAGAAGACAGTTAAATTTTTAACCCATAAGGACAAACTTTCTATCCCAAAGCCGATTTTTTTTTAAAAAGTTTAATTTTTAGCCAAAAAACATGATTTAAAAAAAATAAAATTAAATATTTAACAAAATAATTGTAATTTTTAACTAAAAATATAAATTTTTAATGACAACATAATTTTTTAAGGCAAGAAGTTCAACTTTTGAACAAACAGTTGAATTTTCAGTAAAAAAATATTAATTTCCAACGACAAATATAATAGTTTATGTTAAAAAAAGAACATATATTAATTTTCATTCAGATCGTTTTCTAAAAAACAGTTTAATTTTTAACAAAATTATTTCAATGATAAACTGTAAACGAATTCTCAAAATGAATTTTCAATCAAAGAAAAACGATTTTTTAATAAAAACATAGTTAATTTTTCAATCAAAGAAACTAATTTTTAACTTATAAAATTAATTTTTTATTGTTTGGTTTTCAATTTAAAAAATGACTTCGGCCAAAAAGAATAATTTTTAAGACAAAAGGACGTATTTGCAACAAAACAGTTAAATTTTAGACCCAACAGTAGACTTTTTAAAAAAATAGTTGAATTTTCAACACAAAACTTATTTTTATCCAACAAAGATAAATGAAAAATTGTATTTTCAACCAAATAATCGATTTTTTAACTAAAAACAAAATTTTTAAATTTTAAGTTCAAAAAGGGATGAGCAATCAAAGAAAAACAAACTTGTAACAAAATAATTACACTTTTAAAAGAAAAGATGGATATTCAACTAATAAAATAAATTTTTAACAAAGCAATTTTATCCAGGTAGTCAAATTTTCAATTGAGAGGAATAATTGGAACTATTGGAAAATACTGAAATTTAGTAATAATAGTGAATTCTCTTTTGTTAAAGTTCCGTCGGCTTTAACGAATACATTCTCATTATGCGTTTTGTGAGCAAAAAGGTTAAAAGCGAATTTCCGCATCTGATTTAAAAACAGTTTTATATTAAACATTTTATTTTATCTTGCGTCTTTTTGTCAACAAATTTAATTTGTTTATTTGCAACATCATTATTTCCGATTAAAACAAAACATACGTGCCTTTTTAAAAAATGATTAATAATAACTTTGTAGCTTTTATTTTGCTGAATAACTTTCGTTTATTTTTTTTCGTTGCTGGTGTCCTTTGTCTAAAATTTGGATTTTTCTATTTTTAATGTTGCGTTTTACGCAAAAAACATAGTTAAAAAAGCATAGTTAGAAAGAAATTGGAATTTTTGATTTTTGATTCTTTTCTGTACGGTCAAAATTTCAACTTTCAATTTTTCAAGAAAATTCAAAAAGTTTTCATAATCAAAAAGCAACTTTTTTCTGCTCTATACTCTTTTGCATATCGTGCGTTTTTCGACTTGAAATGCTCATTTTTGTTGTTTTTTATTGTATTGAAAATGCAATAACTCTGGTAATTTTCTTCTTATTTGAAAAAGGCATGAGGATAAATTCTTTTTGAATTTTTATAAAAATTAGCTAGATAACGAACTGATCCTTTCTTTTTACAGAAAAAATTTTAAACCACAAATATGAATTTTTAAACAATATGATTAATTTTTAAACAAAAATATCAATTTTTCACAAAAATATTAATTTTCTACCAAAATACAATAAATTTTGAACAAAATACAATAAATTTAAGGAAATAGTTGCATTTTCAATCAAAGTAGACAAATTTTCAACCAAATAGTTGAATTCTGAACTAGAAAAAAATCAATTTTCAGCAGAAAATGGAATAGCTACATTTTTAGTAAAAGAAAATGATTTTCATCGTAGCAGATGAATTTATAACTGCAATTATGAATCCTCAACCGGAATAGTTAAATTTTAAATTAAAAAATAAATTTTCAACTAAAACAACGAATCTTCGACTGAAACAGTTGAACTTTTAAAGAAAAAAGAAAATAATAATAATTTAAGGTAAAATATATTAGTAATCAGCCAAAACTTAAATAATTAAGTTTGAAGGTAAGAAAATCAATTTTTAGCAAAAAAATACGAGTTTTCAATTAAAAAAGATCATTTTTTAAACCAAAGATTGTAAACTTGAATTTACAATCAAAAAATGAATTTTTAACAAAAATTGTGGAATCTTCAACTGAAAAAGTATTTTCAGTTTAAGAAAAAAATTATTTTCAATTAATAATGAAACGAATTTTCAATAATAAAATTAATTTTTTTTTTCAAACAGTTTATTTTTCAAACGAGTAAATTTATTTCTAAACTGAAAGATACATTTTAAACTAAAATGATTATTATTTACATGAAATACTTGAATTTTCCACAAAAAAGAAGAATTTATAACAATGAGATTAACTTTCAAAGACAAAAATAATTTTCTACAAAAAAAAGTCGATTTTCTACGAAAAAAGTGATTTTTTAAAAACAAAATACGTGAATTTTCAACGAAATAAATAAATTTTTAATTCAAACGGGCAAATTTTCATCTAAACAGTTTATTTTTGAACTAGAAAATGTAAATTTTCAGCTAAAAGTCGAACAGTTGAGTTGTCGGTTTAAAATATTAACTTGCAACCAAACTGATAAATTTTTAACCAATAAAATTAATTGTCTTCCAAAAAAGAGAATTTTTCCGCAAACTACATGAATATAAAAAATAGTATGTTTTTATAATAAAAAATATCAATCTTTTATATGTCTTTCTAAAAGCTTAAAGGTTCATGTCCACATCGTCATGTACATAGAGAGAGAGAGAGAGAGAG
>JAAAKG020137855.1:0-12797 GCA_010014905.2 Druon quercuslanigerum
AACAAGACAACACATTCATATTTTAGTTCAAGTTGCGGCCAACTGTTGGCGCTGTGCTTCTTCAAATTTCTACCATTAAGTTGAGTGAGCCTGAATGTGTCCGCGTCACAATCTGCATTCGTTTATTAATGTCGATGACATTATTAATTATAGTATATACTTCAAGAAAAGCAAAATTTGTCAGTCGAAATGCGGGCCCTCCACGTGCGCTGGAAAAATTGCATTTGTTTGCGGTAATTACAAATTTATTACATTCATCTCTTTGTCTAAAAATAATTTTTTTTTATTATAAACGGGGTTTTCTTAATATATTAATGTTTTTGACTGAACATTTCACTATTGCTTATTTGGGGCATACTATAATTATCTCGCGCTACACTCTTGGCCATTTTGCATCCACCAAGTTTTTGTGCAAACTTTAAAATGAACGGTCAAAGATTCAACAACTGTTCTTTTATCATTGAACAGCTTTTGTTATATAATTTTCTTTTCTTACATGGTGTCGTTCGTCCACAAATTAAATGTTTTTAATTTTAATTTTTTTTTTTACGAATAAAGGAAAAACTACGCGTCCTATAGAAGATTTCCATAAAAAATGTGCAGATCTTTTTGGGGTGCATAATTCATGTGAATTAATCTTTCTTCATATCTTGAATAGTTTTACGTGAAAATGGAAATATTTTTTATTTTTTAGTGTCACAATTTTAATTTGATATTTTTCAAGAAATTTCGAAAAGTTCTTATGATAACCTTGTAGGACTTTCAAACAGCGACGTTTCTGTTTTCTTTACTTCTTTTTATATCGTGCGTTATGTGGCTTAAGAAGTATAAGTATAAAGTACTACGAACAGCCGTATATGGAATGTTTAAATCGTGGAAACAGTAGGTTTTAATAATTTTTTAAATCTTGCACTTTTGGATTTTTTATTCAAAATAGCTGACTAATGAAATTAGCCTTTAGTTTTTCACACTAAAAGAGTGTATCAAAGGCCAATCAAATAGATTAATTTTTTCAAAAGTTGTGCTAGCACACATACATACACAGGGCGGGCCTTAGATGAGATGGCGCCAAGAGTGAGCATGGAAAAAAGCGCACCTTCATGCATAGGTATAGATTTTTTTCGAAAAACCCAGAATTTTGCGCCACCATTACGTGGCACTTTGTGTGATCGCATCGCTCGCACTGCCCTAAGGCCGGCCCTGGGCATACATACAGACCAGAGTGGTCCAAAAATGAATTACAAATTTTTCTTTCACTCTAGAGGGCAAGTTAACCCCCGAAAAGTTTCAATTTATGGAGTTTATAAATCCGTTATTTCTAGTTTTCGAAATTTAAATATTAACACGTGCCATCGGCCCGAATATAAAAAAAATCAAAAAACTATATGTAACTTATTTAAAACATTATTTATATCCAAAAAATATAAAAAAGAATGGTGTTTTCTGATTGAAATATAATAGTTGGCTATTGTTTGGATTCTATGCTATTTTTTTGTATAAATAAATATTTTTGATACATTTTTTCTAATTTTTAACAAATTTCTATTTCATTACACAAATATAATTTGCCTGAACAATTATTTCCCAGAGAATTTTAAAATCTTATTTTCGGAATTAAACATAATATTGAATGATTTCGAGGTGAAGGAAATTCTGTTAAAACGTCATGTCATTGTTTAACAATTTTGATTTGTTCAAGCAGTTTTCTACTAAAAAACTTGGATCAATAGTATAAAATACAACACACAGAATTATTTTAGTAAATATATATTATTGTATATTTTCTGTGTCTTCCAATATGTCAGCTTTATACTCAAGAAAAGCTCTCAATTGCTGTAATGAAATGTAATCTAAATCCATTTTATATGCAGTATAATTGCAACTCTGAACAAAAAAATAAAAAATAAAAAATTTTTAATTTTAAGCCCTTCGAATTAGAATTTATACAATTCAACTCCTTATTCTAATTGAATCGTCCAAAATCGTTTGCATTTTTTAAAAATTTCAGACGCTTGCATATTTGAAATTATTAGTTATTAACTATTGTTTCAAAAATATTTAAAATGTTACATTCAAAAAGTAGTTTAATAATAGATTTTTAAATTTGCATATTTTCATGTTAGTAAATAGAAATTCAGAGAGAGGAAAGCAAGAAAAAACTTTTACCTGTGGTGCTGGCTATAGACATTCTATCATGTTTAAAACAAAAGGAGATGATTAACTCTTGATTAAAATAAAAAAATTACTAAAAAAATTTTAAATTTGAATTTGAAAGAGGAAACAGAACTCATGTTCGGCTTCATACTGAAGGCTAACTTCGAGTGAAAGAGGTAAGGATATGAATTAACGTAGACTTAAAAGAACAGTGTGGTAGTAACAGTAAAAAAATAGGGTTTCTTAAATTCGAAACAATACAGATATTATGAAGTCGAAGTAACAATTAGTACAAAAATGACAAATAGTGATGAATTATTAATAACAAGAGTCTAAAAAAATGGAATATTTTTTATCTCAAAAGACAGACTACCATGCAACGGAACGGAAACAGTAGGTTTAAAATCTGCATTATAATTTAAATGTAAATTGGGTTCTTTTGGTAAAGGATTTTTAAGTGATTTAATTGTATCATGAATGTGTGTTTGAACAAAATCACTTGGATAATTATTGATTAACAGAATATTTATGCTAAAATTAATATTTTACTTACAAACAGAGTCATGTGATAGTTCGTTGGAAAGAAAATTAATATATCTGCCAGAATAAGTAGCTTTTCTGTACCAATCCGTGACAATAGTGCCATCATCATTGTTAATAACCTTAACATTTAAAAAAGAAATGGAGTTTTTATTTTCTACTCCATGTGTAAATTTAAGCCTGATAATATTATGGTTTCTTTGGATGTATCATCTTTATTCTCTAATTTTATTATTATTATTAATTTTCTGGGTTGAGACCGTTACAGCCCCTGACGCCTGGATAAACCCGTTGCGTCCTCTTTTAAGCCTCAAGCGTGACTCCATAGCCCTTTCCAAAGGGAGAGGACCGCTGCCACGTTGTTGGCCGATATTTCACACTCACTAATGCAGATACTGCTTGTAAGTATTACACGTTTCCCCGCAATCGCAGGGCAGTGACAGAGGATATGAGGAGACGTCTCACTATCCTCTCCGCACAGTGGACAGAGTGGACTTTCTTTAAGCCCTACCTTATGTCTGTGGTACTGGAGGTTTCCATGTCCTAGACTGTCTGCAGCCAGAGACAGAACTCCACTCGTTTTGATGTTCCATGGTCAGTCCACTGTTAATATCTTCAGTAACTAACCTACTAGAAATGCCTACAAGTGGCTGAGGTCTAGTAAAATTTTGTTTTGCTGCTAGTTTAGCTAGCCTATCCGTTATCTCATTCCCCTTGATTCCACTGTGTCCAGAGACCCAAATCAGAGTTACTCGGTTGTCTATTGCTAGCCTATTCAGTGCCTCATAGCACTCCCAGACTAGTAGTGCCGTGGGCGTTGTTCCATTCAGGGTCATGACAGCAGCCCTGCTGTCTGGGCAGATAGGAATGTTTCTTTTATTTCCATACTCCCCTGCCTTATAGGCGCACTGGAGTATAGCCATAATCTTAGATTCTAGAACTGTGGAATAGGTCCCCATCGCAATTGTGAAACCCATTCCACTCCTTCTACGATATACACCGGCTCCTGCGTTCTCCCTGCTCCTGGAGCCATCTGTGAACCAGTTGTCTCCATCACTGGGCAGGTGTGCCTCACCGTTAAGCCATTCTACTCTTGTGGATAGGCTAATACCATTATTCGTGTCGAAGAGATAGCGACGTGTCGACATTTTGTCCCTGAGCATGCTCAGTGTCGGCCTCCTCGCAATATCGATTGGTATCCGCACTGTTGTCGAGATACTGCTATCATTTACCATATTTAATCTCCAGGCCGCTTTCGCAGTCACGGCCTTGATGGTGAGATGGAGGGGCTCCAAACCTGTAAGTGCTCCCAGAGCCATTATGGGTGTCGACTACGAGGCACCCGTGTTGCCTTTCAGAATCAGTCCTCTGATCCTTTCCAGTCGAGCCTTCACAGTAGACAGTTCGACCCTGCTCCACCAGACCACCGCTGCATAGGTAAGCCTGGGTCACAGGATTGCTGTGTAGATCCACAATTGTGTCTTCGGCTTCAAGCCCCAGCTTTTTCCTATGGCTCTCCTACAGAGCCAGAGAGTCGCTACTAGCTTCTTGCACTTGTTTTTCAGGTGCTCGTTCCATGAAAGCTTCTTATCTAGGGTAACTCCTAGATATTTGGCTTGTCCTTTGATTTTCAGTTGTTGTCCTGCCAGTTTCAGTGTACTCGTGGTTCTCTACTTATACCTTCTGGTGAATACAACTGCGTCTGTCTTGATCGGATTGACTGATAGTCCAGTCTTCTTGCACCAAGAATCTACTATTCTCAGTGCTTGTTGCATTATTCTGAGGAGGACATCCAGATGCTGACCTGGCACGATAACCAATATATCGTCCGCATAGCCTATAACGTGGTGGCCTTGACACGTGAGCAGATGAAGGTGTTAATCTAAAACCAGGCACCACAGCAGTGGTGATAGAACACCTCTCTGCGGACATTCCGAGTCAGTGGTTCCACATAAAGTGGTATCACCCTTAGTTGTAGTTAGGTTCCTATTGGCCAACATGTGGCAGGTCCATTCTACAACTGCCATGGGCACTCCATGTTGTCCTCCGATTAGGTTAACTGCTGTGCTTAGGACCATCTCCATCGAGTGAACAGCCCTATAGGCGTGTTGATGCTTGTGAAGTGGTCCTACTTGCCAATACCTTATCGCGGATATATCTGCCCACAAGTCTTTCCACAGTTTTTAGTAGGACAGATGTTAGGCTAATGGGACGGAAATCCTTGGGTGAAGCATACTTAATGCTGCCTGCTATCGGACTAAAAACGACTCTGCACCCCTCCATGCCACCGGAAAATAACCAAAAGTCAGACTAGCCCCAGCAAGTCTCACAATCGGCCCTATGATGATTTCACTAGCCTTCTGTAAGAAGACCGGATGTAAACCATCCGGACCCGAAGACTTGTAAGGACTAAAGGACTTCAGGGCCCACCAGACCCTGGCAGGAGTAACAATCTCGTTGGCTGGCCACCGATTCGGGCCCAGTTGAGCCACAGGCCACTTTAATTGCCTCAGAGGGGTCCTACCCTCTTCTCATAACTTTGCAAAGCCCGCAAAATGTGCCTTGAGCAGATGAGCCAAGGTGTCCCGTCCGACTCTGATTACCCCCCGCCGGGCAATTTCAGAACGCTAAAAATAGCATCTGGATTTCGAAAAAGCAGCTTATCCAGTCTGGCCGCCTCTGCTCGTTTCTCTACATCTGTGCAAAAGTTGGTCCAGCACTGTAGAGAGCAACGAGTCCGGGTAGCTCGTATCCGTCACCCACACCGTCAGGGAGTCAGCCATCTGAGCGGCCGTCAATCTAACCCCCGACGACTCCCTATTCGTCGTTTGTTGGGCCGCTTTGTGCCTCTTCACGGGCTTAGCCCCCGCCGGCGGGGTGCTATCTGAGCCCCTTCCCCGCTTCTGAGCCTCAGTGCTGGTAGTCAGCACTATAGTCCCCGGTGTGCCAGATACCGCAGCTGCTATACTAGCCCGCTGTGCTTGCCCCTTCAGTCTCCTTTTCTGGGAACCGTTGAGGCGTTTTTTATTGGGGGACTGATTAGTCGCTCTCGTTTCCATGGCCTCACGCAGTGGGACTGTCAATCCCTCAGGTCCTGGGAGAGCTATGGGCACTGCCGTCGTTTGGGTTTGGCTTGCCGGAGAGACAGATTGGGATTAGAGGGTTATGTTAGACCCGTTAGGACCCAACCCCTCTTCCCTCTCCGGCAACTCCCTTTCTCTTTCTTCTTTTTCATTAGATTTTGCGTGATCCATTTTTGTTTCCACGAGAAGCAAGGGAAAGAAAAGGTTTGTCCATGCAGAGCCCCGCATGCAGGGGTAAGACTAATTACTCAGGGAGGTCGTCCGGTGTCCTTGAGAGGCCGTTAAAATACCTTCTTAACCCCCAGGTGCCAAAGTGCCACAGACACGATCACTCTACACCCATCGGTTGCGGGGGTGGTCACATTGAGCGAAACACTCAATGAATATCCGTTCGCAGGCTACCATACCAACGGAGGGCTGTTTCTTGGTCGCTATGCGGGCCGCAGGTCATTCCCGTGCCGATTCCAAGAACTGGAATCAGTCCGGGAGGGACCTCGACCCAGGGATCCAGAAGGCCCGTGTTAGCTAGGCTCTTTCACCCTTCTATCATACTACAATCATGCATACCAGAAGAGCCCGTCTATAGGGATCCTTTTCAACCACCCTGGAGAGCTTGTTTATAGGGATCCTATCATCCATATCCATACGCATGCAGGCCGAGGTCCTTTTAACCACTATGCCCCTCACGCTTAAGCGTCCCCACCAACTACAAGGTCTTACAGCCCCTAGAGAAGGTATTCTCTAATATTCCAATCGATTTAGTGATTGATAGTATTTTAAGTAGATGGATTTACATACAAAATTTTACAGGTTTACTGTTGATAGATTTGAAAAAGGAATTAAGTTCTTAATGAATCACACAGTGTTTTAATTCAATGATAATTTGTACAGGAGGGTTTATAGAACTCCTATGGGTTCTTCCATATCACTTGTTTTAGCTGATCTTGCAATGCAAGACTTGGAGACCAATGTTATGAAAAATTTAGATTTTACTATTCACACATATTTTAGGTACGTGGACGACACTTTCATTATTTAACCGAAGGATAAATTAAATTATATTTTACAGCACTTTAACTCTTACCACCTCAGGTTTAAATTTACATATGAAGTAGGAAATAACAATTCCATTTCTTTTGTAAATGTTAAGGTTATTAAAAATGATGACGGCACTATTATTATGGATTGGTACAGAAAAGGTGCTTATTGTGACAGATATATTAATTTTTTTCCAACCATCCCATTCAGCATAAAATAGCCTTTTGACATAAAAAGAATAAACTTTCTGATGTAGTTAATAAAATTTATTGTTTAAATTGTGATAAATTTTAGGTAGGCCAGACTGGTGGGTTACTTTCTACTACAACAAAAGAACATTATGATAATTTTAGACAAAATCCATAGAACCATAAAGTTATAGCGAAAAATTAGGTAATAACTGGTCATCAGTTCGATTGGGAACATATTTTGGTTTTACACCGTGAGCCTAATGAGTTTAAAAGGCTTGTAGCTAAAATGTTCTTTACCAAGATAGAAGGTGATAATTGCGTAAATGTATTAACTGACCCTAATAATTCTTGTCCTGCATATAACATTATATTAGATTCATTAATTTAAGACCCAATGCTTCTTTTTTTTATACTATTTTTTATTAATAATTCATCACTATTTGTAAATTTTGTACTCTACTATTTATATAAGTTAGTTATATTACCAATAATTGATACTTTGGCTTCATAATATCTGTATTGTTTGAATTTAATGAACCCTATTTTTTTATTGTTACTACGTCACTGTTCTTTTAAGGATGCGTTAATTCATGTTCTTACCTCTTTCACTCGAAGTTAGCCTTCGATATGAAGCGCAAGGTGAGTTCTATGTCCTCTTTCAAATTTAAATTTACAAGTATTTTAGTAATTTTTTATTTAAATCAAATATTGATGATCTCCTTTCTCTTTAAACATGATAGCATTTCTATTATCAGCATCACAGGTAAAAGTTTATTCAATTTTACTGTTTAATTTTACTTTTTGATTATCGTATATGATTCGCTTTGTTTTAAGTATTTTAAATTTTTGCTGTATTTTTACAGTTTAAATATTTTTTACAGAAAAAATTCAAGATGATAATGAGTTTTTAGAACATGTTTTAATAATTAAAACATGACTTCTTTTATAATATTTATGGACCTATATTTTGTCACTGGAGTTCCTGATGAGGACAGCATTTGACTCTCTAAACGTAGACTGCTATATTGAATAAAGGAGCTTCTCAACATCATAACGGTCTTTTGTTTGCTCTGAAATATGTCATTTTTTACATCCAACTCTATTTATAATTAATTATTTACTCAGACACATAACATCGCTATTTTCCACATATTTGTTATTATCCTTCTTATTATATGATTTAAATTAAATTAGTTCCTTGCAAAATGGCTTGCTGATATTTATCGACTTCCGCAATTGATAATATTTATGAAAAACGGTGGGTTTTACAAAGAGAGTTAATTTTTTTAAACCAGGCGAAATCACGAATATTCGCCGGGAGAAAGCCGGGAGACAAAGATTTTTTAAATTGTGACAACCCTGTTATTATTCAAATGATCGTAAATAGATTGTATTAATTCTACAAAGTTAACTAAAGTAATGTTTAAATTATTTTAAGTATTGTATATTACGTGAAAGATAGCAGTTCGTCAGGTACGTTAAGCTAGCACAACACTATCAAGGTATAGAGATAGACTCTAAAGTATTAATAATATATTAACATATTAACTTTAAACAAAATTGTTTAAACAATTCTTGTTTAAACAAATTTAAAAAAAAAATCGTTTTTCGTTTTTCTTGCATAATTTCAGGCTCATTTAAGGCTCATGAAATATCATCGACCGAAAGTCGTAACATATTTCCTTTGCCTTTTTTTGTTATATATGGTATTGCGCCACCTTAACGTTATAAAAAAGACTTAAATATTGCTTCAAAATTGACAAAATTGCCAGCTTAACGTTAAGGTAGTGCAAACGCTATTTTTTACCAAAATTAAAAGATACCAAAATTTGGGATTGTGGTCTCAAATTAGTCCTCAATGAGCCCTAAATTAGGTGAGGGGTATTAATATTCCAATCTAATATTTTATTATCAATTCTAATTCATTTTCAATGCGAATGAATGAGTGTTAGTACTGATTCGGATTGAACATTCTCTTCGGATTCGGATTGAATCTCATTGAGTTGGATTAATTTTTAAACGTCTAGTTCAACGTGTAATCCAATTCATTCCGATCCAATGCATTCAAATCCAATTCCGCTCAACGCGAATCAAATTAAATCCACTCCAATCCTCTCAAGTCGATTCCAATCCACGAAACTCCATTGCCGCATAATCCACTGTAATCCAATACATTCCAAACCACGTCAATCAAATTAATTCCAATCCACTCGACTCCAGACACTTAACTCGAATCCAATTAATTCCCATGCAATCCACTCAACTCCAATATAAACCAATTAACTCTAATCCAGTCCATTCAAATTCACTTCAATCCAACCCAATTTATTTAAATCCACTTAACTTCACTCAACGTGAATCCAATTCATTCCAATCCATTCTAATCAACTCAACTCCATTTCAGCCTAGTCAAATGTGCGTTTCTGCGATTGAGATGGTCTGTGACAATTCCTAGAATGAGGGTGCTAATTTTCGCGAATAGGTCAATTGCATTTTTGTTTCTTTTTTGGAGTTTTGCGTATTTTATATTTCATGAAAATGCATTATATTTTTTTTGAGTATTTCGGTACATAATTTTTTGCATCCACCTAGCAATTTCCCAACATTTAATTAAAGAAAACCCTAGAAACTTGGGCACACACAAATGATGTAAAATTTATGACAAGCGTCCGGTCAAGGAAACTTACAGGGCGCACCCGCTGAAAGGTTAAGAGATCATTTTCAAATTATATATTACTTTAGTTACGTGTTTTGCTTTGTGATTATGTAAATGTAGGCAGCAGAAACAGATAAGCCTAAAGTGGTAGAAATCAAGAAAATGAGCATAATAAAAAGGTTTTCATCCGAAGTGGACAGTCATACACATTTGTTCAAAACAATGTTTCAAAAACAGAACAATTGTAAGGTCTTGCTTAATCACAGTTCGATTTTTTTCACTTTAACGAATGTGGAATCTTAATATTCCAACATAGGGGTCTTTGCCAATTTATTTTTAAAAAAATATAGGTTTATCGATTGCCCAAAAAACAAATTTCAAATTTGCTCAACTTAAAATTGAAAAACTCAAAGAGATGGTTCATTGCAATAATATTCACAAATTCGAAATTGTGATGTGGATAAAAAATAAATATAAAAATTACCAAACTTATCAAATTTAAAATCATAATATTTCAAAATTGGTACCTTTGCTTTGTTTTTAAATCATAGATTTACCAACTGAAAAAAGACAAATTACAACTTCACCAAATTTAAACTTCTATAACATATTTCAAAGATTTCCCGGCTAAAAATTGTGTACAAATTTCGGATAAAACCTGGATTTCCAAATGTGTCCGCAATCGTCCGAAAAGTGATGCGGTTTTCGTCCTCCGGATTCTATCCGGTCGTGTCTGAACTTTGTCCATCCGAAGGAGAGCGGAAATAAATCCAAATATCATCCGGTACAATTCGAAAATTGTACGGTCTGATGGATTCGATTAGATCGGGTTAGATCCGGTTGATTCCGTATTTTGTACGCTCTATCGGATGCGATAAATCTGGATTGTGTTCGGTCGAGTCCGTCCTGTGTACGGTCTGACGGTTGCGATAAATTTTTGATAGAATCAAACTATTGCCGGATTCGATGTTTTTGCCTTGACGAATTTCGGATTCAAGCAGACGGTTTTTCATTTTCAATTCGATTTCACCGAATGACAACTCAATCCTGCGAATTAATTTCGGATAGAATCGGATTATGTTCGGATTCGATGTTTTAGAGTGGATGGAAATACGGAGTCGATCGGACTATTTTCCATTTTTATATTAACGAAAATCATTTCAAGTTTTGAACTTCGCACTTATTTCGGATCAAGTCGGACTCTTTCCGCAGTCGAAATTTATGGTCGGGACAGATTCCGAACATAACTAGACAAATTTCTGACTGTTCTTGTACAGTTTTCGGATTAAATCTGAATTTTTTCGGAAAAGAATCGTAAATCGGATTAGTCTGGGATAAATTGCCAGGGTTCATTATTTGCAAACTTATTTCGAAATTCGGAATCTCGGCATTGCTCGGAAGCAAGTTAAGATTTTTGTTTTAATTTGAAGGTACAATTTTTTATTGCTCTTTGAAGTTTGTTTTAAAAATAGTAGAAAAATCTAACCACAAATTTCAATTGAGATTTCTGGGAATTCGTTAATTTTGTTTTCTTAAACTCTTCTTCTTCTTCTTCTTCTTATTCAGAATGAAGAAGAAACTGATCCCCTCGACCTGCAAGACTTGGAAAACGATGCTGACTCTGAAAGTGAATCTTTCAAACCATATGTGGAAGAGCTACAGATTAAAGATCAGCAAATGAATCAGTTGAAGAAGGACAACAGTGCGTTACTTTTAGAAAATGAGGCCTTAAATGAATGCAACTTTAATTTACAAAAAAATTCTTTTTCAAGAATTCGGCGTTACAGCAGTGGGTAAGATAGATTTATCTCATGCTCAGCCTTTGCTATTCTTTCAAATTTGTGCGCAAACCTTTTAAAATTAAAGGTCAAGCATCGAAATCTGTAATTTGGTGATTATGAATTCTGTTTTGTTAAAGCTTCTTCGACATTAACAACACATTATCATCATGCACTTCGTGCTTCGCACTTCATTTTGTCGTAAGTCCGAGGTTTTGTACGTTAAGTTCAACTCTATTATATCAAATGTAGATTATACTTTTTTATACATCGGCCTGGGACTGCTTATTCAGTTGTTGTAAAATAATATACAATTTCTATTTTTCATGAATAAAATGTCGAATAGAACTCGCATAAAAACCGGATAGATTCGTGAATATCCGAGAAACTTCCGGGTTTTGTAAGCAGGTTGTATCCGGGATACAGGGAAATATTTATCCGGGTAAAACACTGGTCCCGGACAGAAGCCTTTTTTCGACATAACAGCTGAAATCAATTTCTGGTTACGACCTGGATAGGTCTTCGATAGACCAAAAAAAAAACATACTTTCTCGTACTTGATCTCTTCGGGGAGTCAAACACTCCCAGCCTGGTCCCGGACATACCTGGACAGACGCCTTTTGTGACTTCACAGGAAATCAATTTCTGGTTCCATATCTCGCACAGGTCCCCGATGGACCCAGTGAAAGAAACTTGATCGGCGTTTTTCTCATTATCGATGCACATTAGGGTGATGCAAAAATGCAAGGAAATTTTTTTTTGCACATTTTAATATTGATCTAGTGGAATATTTATTATCATTGGTAAATTAATTTTCTTTTGAAAATTTGTTCTTCCGCAGAAAATTATTACTATTAGTCTAGTGGAATATTTATTAACATTGTTTAATTAATTTTTTATTGTTTAAACAAATGGAATTTGTTAAAAAAAATTTTTTGAAAAAACGTTTTTTCCTTTCTAGTGGAATATTTATCAACATCATTTTATTAATTTTTAATTGTTTAAAAAAATGGAATTTGTTTAAATACTTTTTTTTCATAAAAATTATAATATTTTATTAGTGAAATATTTATCAACATTGCTTGATTAATAAAAGGTGGTAATTGTTTTTTGTCGACCAGTAGACAAAAAACAATTACCATCTTTTATTAAAATTTATCATCTGGTCAAAAACTTTAACAACAACACATAATTGTTTGATTAATTTTATTTTTTTGAATTTTTTAATAAAAATTATTACCATTGGTCCATTGGAATATGTTTCAATTCTCCTGACCCTAAAGCCAACAATTTACATCAACAATTTCTAAAAAATTTTATTATCGTAGGTTAATATGATCCCTTAGCGATTATTATA